>JABXWE010011896.1:0-45956 GCA_014611495.1 Limonius californicus | reverse complement strand
TCTCTGTTAGTCACAGGAGTCACGGGGGGGGGAGTCACCCCCTCAATCCCCACATGCGAAGGGGAGAGTATCATTAATGTCCACACCCCCGCGTAAAAATCAGTCGATGCCCTCCTGGCATAAATAATAATAACTCGACGCAGGCACATTTATACGATGCACCTCTGCCGACTGATTACCTCCCGAATGATTGCTAGGGGAATAATGATTAATCATGCCACACACGATATCTACTCATATAGCTACTTATATTCACTACGCTACTGTTTCCAACAACTAGTTACATAGACACACCAATCTCGTATAACAACCATAATAGCATCCAATGCTTGTGAATCACATATAATAAGTAGATAATACGTAACCCTTTGGGTAAACACATATGACACTTCATGGTATATACATCATGAATAATACCAAGTAGATAATACGCAACCATTCGGGTAAACACATATAACACCTCAAGGACGCCACTGCTTATGTTAACTGATATTGAAATTGCAGCCCATCTTTATATATTTTAAACACATAGGTGGTCACCCTAATAGCGCACCTTGCCTCAGATTAGAGTATAAACGCATCGCAATCGGTTAGTAGGTTCGTAAACGCTATTAATTAGTTATTACGCCAAAGATATGCACGCTTAGCCCTGCTATCCACCTCACTGCCTATTTCAGACTGCCGTCTTTGCCCTTCTTAAGGTTCGACCGCCTCATGATTTTCGGCCTGCACGACCTTTCCTTCGAACCCTTATAATTATTTTCAGCTGTTATAGATTTAAGTAATATTCATAGCAGGCAAAAACCGTTGCCAAACATGTATGATATCTATATTGTTACTATATGTTTTATGTTTCTTTGATTCGCATGAACTTGCCGTAACTGTTCTGTATTGTTTTAGGTAAGTTGAACCATACTATACTGGCCTAACATCGAGCATCCTAAAATGTGGTAAGAACAATTAAAGTTTTACTATTTTGAGCTTCGAATTTCGTTTGAAAACGACGATCAAAGAATCGTTTATTTTCTAAAGAACTAACGTGTGTTTACACATAAGTTATGCTGAAAACTTTTATATAAAATTATTATTAGTTTGCAGATGAAAGTTTGTTAAATATTTGTAAGGAAGTATAAATTACGTTAATTGCGTATATTTTCGTGTATATTTAGTGTTACAGCATCCTGGTCTTGTTTTAATTTTAGATGCAGCTTGAAAACAGAAATAAACAAAGCCTCGGCAAATATTTCAATGTTTAATTTTCAAATCCTTGCGTTGTATGAATAATATGTTTGAGACTAAATATTGAGTAATTAGACAAGCAAAACTTACAAAACAATAAGTTTAGGAATTTTATTTAATGGTAATGTAAACGTGCATGGCTTTCGAATTCAAGAAAACAACAAAAACCATATAAGACAAAAAAATTACAAGTACACCATAAACCTAAACTACCGTTGTGGCCGAAGAACCAAACCGAAAGCCTTTGGTATTGATTTGTACTTTGCTCATAAACTCTAGACATAAAAACTTAAAGACGCCATAAAGAAATCCGTTCGTTCAAATATTTATTCTACGACGAGGTATCCGTTACATCCTGTGAAATATTTGCCTTCAATGATTCCCTCAAACGAGATCAACAACTAAAAGCCAAAGTTTGTACCAACAAATTACACTCCATTCCTTTAGAGTGCGATGTCTAAAGCTCAAATATTTATGCTGTGTTGGGGGTTTATATAACATTATTTACAATTTCTGGTCAGAATTAAATACTAAGTATTTCTTTACCTTAAGAATCGGAGGACATAATGTGATAAATCTAATTATTTGGCTAAAGGCTCACTTCTTTGACTGTTTATATTTCATTGGAGTTTGCTTTTTTGCTACATAAACAGATCTAAGCATAAAGTAAGAATAAAACAAAAAAGAACGAATAGTTTCTATATAAGTAAGTATACGTTGGGTAAACAGGAATAAAAAAAAGACATCGTCTCAATTATACACGCATGTTTTTAGTTTTCCGAAAATACGTACATTGACTTTCCATTTCTACCATGAAAAAGGAGAAGTTTCACTTTCTGCAGTAAACATTGGAAAACAATTCTTTCCCCTGAAGCCACCATAAAGAAAACTGTCCGCAGAGAATTATTGAAGGAAATTATTTGATGAGAGGTTCCACACTGGCCGCAGCCAGTGAAGCGATGAAAGGGGTTTTGCAGGAAATCGGCCATTTAAAAAGATTAAGCCCTGTAGGCAACGAGGTATTTACAACTGATAAAGGGAGGAGGAAATTGAAATCGAAAATTTGTCAGCCAGCTTCGTTAACTGTAGAGGAAGTATGGCAAAAGAAGGACATATGGCGATGACAGTTCCATTTTCATTATATCCTTCCATAAGCAACTGTATGGCTTAGTTTATGATAAGATTAGCAAAACTAATATGGCAATTGCATAATGTATCTGATCTGTGTAACAACATGTGTTTAGCGAGTTATATGCAGTAAAACACATATCTGATATATGCAATTTTTTCCTGATATGTAAAATTAATTTGTGTTAGGTGAAAAGTATTTCTGGTATCGGCCTGTCATTGTTCAGATCTATTTGTCACATCTACAAATTTTTCTTATAATATTGTACGGCAGTTTCTATTAAAAATTATTTGTACCTAGGCTAATTAGGGCATCCTATATATTCTACAGACACATCTAAAAACCCTCGTGTTTCTTATTTATTTGCTAAAATGATCTTACAGAGAATGATAGAACGAAATAACCTTTTCATATTACACCTATTGACACTGCGAAATTATTAGATAATGTCTTTTCTGTAATATTAATATTTCACGACAAAGGGAGTATTAAATAATCTGCAATTCCGCCTCGATTTGAAACTTAACATACATAATGTTACTATATTTAGATTTAACCCTACAATTGCTGATCAATGAATTGTATAGTTTTATATTATATTCTTTATTTATTTTGCTCTACAGGCCATCAAGGCCTAGGGCATTATACACTATTTTACCTAATTACATAATTACTTCTACATAACATTTCTTAAGTATTTATTTATAATTTCTTTCTATTCCCTTCTATTTGTCGCTTTTAACCTCCAGTTTGTAACTCCTATAGCATTTAGGTCCTCTTGCGCCTGTTCCAACGATCTCTTTCGTGGTCTTCCCTTTCTTCTTTTACCTATTAGCTTTCTACACAAGACCGTCTTGGGCATTCTCTCCCCTTGTAGTCTTTGCTCGTGTCCTAACCACCTAATTCTTTGTGATTTACCATATACCGATATTCTATGGTCCTTACATAATTCTTGTATTTCTTTATTTGTCTTTCTCTTCCACATTTCTTCTGTTCTCGTCCCACCATAAATGGCTTTCCAAACCTTTCTCTCCCATCTGGCCAATAGGTTTCTTTCCGATTGTTTCAAGACCCAGGTCTCGCATGCATACGTTACTGTTGGTTGCAGAACTGTCCTATATATCCTTGTTTTAGTATTTCTGGACACCAATTTGAATTTCAGTAGTGGCCTCAGGTCAGCATATTTTTGATTATCTTTTGCAATTCTGGCTTTTATTTCTTGATCCTCGCTTCCGTTTTCATCAATTTGCACCCCTAGATAGACAACGTATTTACTCTTTCAAAGTTCTACTTTTCTTCTTCGCTAGTCAATATTTTTAGCTCGCTTTTTATTGTCCTGTCCTGGTTTCCCATTACCATATATTTAGATTTTATGATATTATGTTATACATATATTATGTATATGAGATCTTCTGAATGTCCAATATTACTATAACATAATTACTTAACCATATTCAACTTAAAAACATTGTATCCCAGCATTCATAGTTTCCCACAAAAATGTTAAGTAATATCACAAATTTCTGTATATCTTATCTACAGTAACCCATAATGACAATTCCCAAAAATATGTGATATATAAGTCGATTCAGATTTCAGTACAATAGAAAACAGCTATTCATTTCAGCCTAGACGTATATTATATAAAAAAAGAAAATGAAATAGTTCTAATAGAAACGGTGTTTCTTTGTGAACGAAACAATTTTTCAAACGTTAAGGATCCTATACACAGTATGTTAAAAAATATTTTTCTCTTATCCTTCTTTCGCTAGGTCTCTTACGAGACGTATCTCTTCTACATCCTCTATATCTGTGTTGTGTGCTTAAGGTGCCACAGACATAGAGAACCTGCAGCTTAACGTGGACTCCGAACCACGGGAAATGTAAATCCTTTTACTCCACAGAAGATTTACTGGGTAGAATACCTCGCTGATTTGCCACTGCATTGCGAGGGAAAACGTCCCTCCAAAATCCAATCTTCCAGTACTGGGAGTACTGGAATTTCTTCAGCGTAGAAATCTAACGCGCTAACCTCTAGCCCACGACCGCTTCTAATAACTGATATCTAATTGAAAGCTGCCAGATTTCATCTCTGAAACTAGTTATTTACATCCTTAGGGAGGAAAGTGATAGTTTGCAGGCGAGGTATGGCAATTGTGGTCGAGACGAAGCCGAGACCACAACCACGCCGAGACTGCAAATCACTTTACTCCCGTAGTGTGTACAACATTTTTTCTACTGCCGCTACTTACCTCCTTATTTGCCTTGCAATGGTTGTTGACAGGGAACATAATATTTCTTTAGGAAGAAATTTGACGTTTGTAAATAAACAGCGCAGAGAACATGTAACCATGGAGATTGCTTAAATTTGTTTGGCAATTTATGAAACAGCGAATCAGATCGCGGAAAACATTTAGTGTCTAGACGCGGAAAGTAAAATAAGGCTTGCTTATTGGCTGAATTTAATCACTTTCCCGGCGAGATCGGTTTTTTGGCATTTTCCGACCTGTTAGACTCGTACTTGCAACTGGTTTTCCATTGCGGCAGTAGAAAAAATCTATAGTTAACGTATTTAAAATCGCGTATCTTAAAATTTGCCGCTATGAAAGTGAAAGAGCATACTATTCATGATTTATAAAGATCAGCTAGAATAAACATAGGATCAAACGTAGTATCGCAACGTTCGTATGTGTAAACCTCGAAGAAAAGGACCAAGAAGAGGAAGAAAAATTTATATTCATCAACCAACCCAGGACCATACCACATGGATAACAGAAATATATGAAAGTAGTCTCAGATCCGCTGCCTAACATAAATACAAAAGAAATAGAGCATGTTCTAACGCAAATGAAAAACAACCAAGTTTCAGAAAAAGATGGCGTTACTACTAAAATACTGAAAATAGGGATGATGTAACATCAGAGTTTGGAGTTTGGATCTACGAATCAGAATGACTAAATGCTATGTTTTCCCAGTTCTCCTATACGGAATGAAAATCTGGACTCTCACTAAATGTATGTGTAGAAAAATAGAAGCCTTCGAACTCTGGGTATACAGAAGAATACTGAAGGTCTTCTGGACAGATAGAGTTACGAACCAAGAAATACTTCGATGAGTAAATAAAGAACCGGTGATTCTAAAAATAATAAAGAAAAGCAAATTATAGTACCTTAGACATATTCTGCGACATGAGAGATATCGATTCCTGCAATTGCTTATGCAAGGAAAGATCGAGGGCAGAAGGAGTGTAGGAAGGAAGAAAACATCTTGGCTCAAGAACCTCCGTGACTGGTATGGAAAAAGTATCACAACATTGTTCCGCTCTGCAGTCTCCAATGTGCAAGTAGCCCTAATGATAGCCGACCTCCCATAGGAGCGGCACCTGAAGAAGAAGAACATCAGAGTCAATTAAAAACTTGTAAACAGATAGCTATTATATAGTGAGACTCAACAACATGAAGAAATGTTCAAGTAATCAAATTATACTAAAAGGGAGACAAACTTAAAATAGATAACAGACCTATAAGCTTATTACTCCATCTACATAATCTGTTGATCAAAATTATTATGAATGGGCTGAAGAACAAATTTAATGAACGCTAACCTCCACAACAGGCAGTTGCGTAAATTGTATAGCACCGTCGAACCCGTACGAACCGAACGCACCCTGATAGAGAAATTCACTGAATATAACATCCCAATTCACTTGGTTAACTGAAAAATAAATTTTTCAGTGAACAGTTGAATTCCGGATAATAGTCAAGACCATGGATCACATGAAACTCGACTCAAGATTTTAGAACCTATTAAAAAAATTTATGTAAACATTACAAGTAAAAATCACAGAAGATCAAAAAACAGACAAAATGCTATCAAATTAATATCGCCGAAACAATTGACTTTAGGATTAGGAAATGTTTCGGAAAAATTGAATAGAGGTAAAAAACGAACTAACATTGGTGGACAATACCTGAATCACATTCGCTTCGCACATACAAAATTGAAACGATGTCACTTACTATCATATTCCACCAAGAACCGTAAAACTACGCAACATATACAGGCGAAGCGTACGTAGGCCACGGATGCGTTGGAAGTAGGAAAAAAATAGCAACAAACAGTGCAGCACAAAAAGAAGTGTAAAAACAAGAGATGCGCATGTGCAGGAGCAAACGGTAAAAGTCTGCTGAAGAAGAAGAATTTATTGACTGTACGACTAACTACAGTGTTGACTTTTGCAAATGATACGTTATTATTCATCGTAACCAGTTCAATTAACACATCACTAATTACTGTGGAGGAATAGAATACTGAAATCAACAGCTGTCCATTACAAGGAGTCAACCATTATTATTAAACAGTATACACAATAAAACTCCAATAAAACCACCATCTCTGGTTCGTTTAAAAGTGGTCTTTTGTAGGAGAGGTTTCTTTAGAAATTTTAAACTTTTTTTTAAAGTTGTAGAAAAAATGTACACCAAATTATACAGTGTGTCTCACTGTAGACTGCACCACCCCAGTATTTTGTTTATATATTATTGATTCGAAAAATTTCTTTTTTCTGATTATACCTCTCACTAAACTGTAATTTTAGGGTATGTTACTTTCCTTTCACGGTGAAATGCTAGCCTACTACGATTTAAAATAAACGGCAAAATTGAAGAAGTCGTATTAGGGATTTTTTACAACAAAAGTTTGTTAATAAAAGTTGTTCAGAATCGCCCAAATAAGCTAAATCCAAAATTTCATTACAATCAAAAAATATTGAAAATTTTTTTCTAAAAAATTCATCTTGGACTTTCCCAGTTGTCTCCTAGTTCCTTGAGTGATGGAATTTCTTCGTTCGCGTTGGTATCAGTTTCAACATTGGCCAAATTTCCCAGTTCTTTTAATTCCTTTTCAGAATCGTCACTCTGTAGTTATTCATTGACTGGTACCTATTCCACTTGCTTCCGAAGCAATTATTTGAGACTGAACATTGCAGTGTCGGAAACGGAGATTTGGATTGGTAGTGTAGGAAAACATATTTAGATTAAAATGAAACTGCTTATCAGTAAACTTAGCAAAATCCCAAGAGAATAAATTGTTAAGTATTCACCTATGAAGGAGTCCATTCACATCCAACGTCATCATTAAAATGTTTCAAAACAAATCAATGTTGATGTTAGAAGATATTCAAATAGATACAGTTACAATTTACAAGAAAAAATCTAAAACGAATGATTAAAAGCTATTAATGGAATTAAAATATATACAAAAAGGTAGAAACTGTGGAGAAGTGAGAATCCTATAGGATTCAAATCCACAACGTAATAATATTAATCTTTGGTGGCGTTTAAATGTTAATTAACTCAGGTAAAATTGCATAACTGTGTGTTAAACTAAATATATAAATGTATATATTGTGATGATTTTATATTCATAAGTTCGGTTAAATGCATTTTATAAAGATACTCGTATACTTGGATGATGTCTTGGAATTCGTTTCCATTGTGGTCATTAACAAAGGGCAGACCAAGAAAATCTAACTTAAATGTATTCTATATTAAAAAAATAGTATAGAAAGATACAATGACATGCCTAAAGCTTGGATATAAGCTTAGCTCTGGATTTTTAATTTACTTGGGAGTATGCAGCCTTAATCGGAACATTTTGTGAAAACGTGTTTTTGACACCTGTGGAGTGCGAATTGTGTATTAGAGGTAACTTTCCGATATGTACAGTGCATTTCTGGAATCAGAACTTGCATAAACAGGGACGCCGTTAAGATATGAACATTTTTATAAAATAACTTTAACTGTCAAAATATTAATTATAAAATTGTATTTAGATCCAATTGTCCTTATTATAATTTTATGTATTTTAGCATCGTTGCCATGTACATTTTGTCAGGTGCTAAGATACTTCTTGACAAAACAATAAAATGGAGCGTCCTCTGAACTTTGGTGTGGACGCACGCATTTTGTTGAGTTTATGAAAATTTAAAAATTATTTAAAAACTTTGTTGATATTTAATGAATAGTTTATTGTCCAGTGTAAACACTAGTTTCATTAAAGAAAAGAGTAAGCGAATATTACTTACCAATTAATATTGAATTAAGTGGATCCTGTATGGAATTCGTCGATTTCTGTCTAATTTCACGCAACAAGATTTGGATCATGGCGCAGTTTAATTAACATTAAGGTCAAGCACGTTTCTAAGAAGATAATTGGAATTTGGAAGTAGAGATTACATCAGAAAGGTAAACTAATTACACATACCTTAGTAAGAAGCACGACTGTTCCTGAGGACTTCAAAATACAACAAAAAACTATAATTTAACCTGTTTAAATTTTAGAGAGAGCATTTTAGGCACTTATTAGGTTAATAGAACGCAGAACGGTGATGACGTGTAGGAAGGTCCAACTGAAGTTAGCTGCTGACTGCTAATTTAAACCAAATGTCCATTTTCTCATATAATCGTAAAGCATAACTGAACCGGCTTCTGAGATAGAGTACTTATGATCTGCAGTTAGACAGTTGTATTTCAATTTAAATATTTTGGCGACAAGATTCTAAAAGCTGTCACCTGCCGCCCAACTTACCTTACATTAATAAAAATAAAAATTTAATAAGAATATGATTGCGGAATGCAAGCTAATCAATCTAATTAAGTTAAATTATATTTAAAAAAATTTATCATATCATAACCATAATTTATAACAAAAAAATATATATACCGTATATATGGACGTACAAGGCGACCCTAGAAAACAGAAAAAAGCACCTCAGAAGGGAGTCGCTTTTGTTTCTTTGATGAAGATCTAGCAATAATATCGCTTCGTATAATAAAATTTAAGCCTTTATAAATTAGAATGATCTTTATTTAATATAAAATAAAAACAATTTAAAATAAATAACATACTTGTGTAAAAAATATTTTGGTTATTTAGGTTATTTTCAAAATCGAAGTAATGTTCTAATCCAGAATTTTATAATTTCTTGAATTGCAGATTTTGAAGTTGCGGGTTGTCATAGACCCGACATGACCTATGGAATCAATCTTATGACGATGATAAATTTAAGGTGACATTTTTAAATACGCCATTTTGAATATAATTAGAATGTGTCTAGGATATATACGAAAAGATTAACTTGCAAATACGACTATGGATTACAAGCTTTAAACTTTTCGATATAGTTTTATTTGAGTTTCACATATGGCCATCAACTTATTACGTATTTATTACAGCCACAACGACAAATAGTCGACGTCATTGAAAAGTAAAATGTCTACATTTGCTTTGTTTGTTGTAAAACTCGTATTTTAGCTTCAACTTTGAAACATATAAGAAATAATACAATTTGAGAAATGTGGATTTTAATGTAGAATACAAATTTCATGTCCGATATATTATATGCATTTAACGTATAAATAATTAACTTCTGCTAGTGAAATGGCGTATTCTAACACTTTAAAAATACTTTCAATAGTGAACATTATGTTTGAAGCCATTTTGATAGTTCAAACTTGCTTTGCCTTTAAGTTTCACCACCACACTTCAATACATATTTGACATGTAATTGCACTTACACAATTCTGATACAAAGGCAAAGGGAAAACTATAATCTGCCAACCAGCATAACAAATTGTTGAGGAATATATTTTCTCCAAGGACCACATAAATACACAAGCAGGGGAACGAATGATCGTTAAATAACACAAACACGTTTCGCGTTTTTACTAATAACAGTCCTTGGCTCATATTCAGATACAAGCTAATCCATGGATTGGGACAGCACATATTCCTGCTACTATATTAAATATCCCCAGCAATATAAAAATAATGCGAACGGTAACGGACCAAAACCTATACGTTGTGTATTTTTAGAAAAATTCTTTCCCTGTTCCTTATCTCCTGATTAATATTCTACGAACATTAAGGCCAGTACTAAATAAATATTTTCATATTATGGCTTAACAAGATTGGCATGGACTTTTTTTAATGGTTAATTTTCCTTTAAATTTGGAAATGAGTTTGTTCTTCTTCTTCTGTGTATAGGCCAATGGCCTGTTGATTACCTACAATGCAGTAGGTTCTGTGAATCCTCTTTGCATGTACGCCGGGCAGCATCTTCGTATCGGACGTAGCTTATTACACATCGGAAAATGCCGAACTAAGCCTCGTATCGGACCTCCGTAAATGCACAGGACTGTGAAATATCAGTCGTCCGATAAACTCTTAGCTATTGTTTAGAAATATGTACGTTAATGTAGGTGATAACATAACGTATTCGTTTTGTGTCTTTCTTCCTTTTTTTTAAAAATGGCTAGTGTTTATCCAGATACTTACGAGTACCATTATGTAAGTGGCGATACAATAAGGACTAAAATCAAATCTGAAGAGGAAATAGAGGTAAATATTTAATTAGAGAACAAAGGTTAGGTTGTTTGCTTCATTAGCGCGCGAATTCCGATAAAGAAATTACTGACGTGCGAAGCGCAAAAGACGTTTCTCCACTTTTACTGCTTTCGAGATATGACCCATTTTATAAAAAAATCTATTGCACCCTTTTTGGTTTAATATCAAAGGTGATTAATAATTTATATTTGATTTTAGTTTCACTACTACCAATATACAATGTAATAATAATGGTGATTTAATTTTCTTTAATGAAAAATGCCCATACGTAGGTACCCACGTCTATTTTGCTTAGTAATCAGAGATGATTTTATGAACAAACGTCTATTATTCTTAGTGACCTTATGGGTATTTAATATGGCACAGAAATGTATTGCAAAAGTAACATCAAGAGTGATGGAAATAATATACTTCATAGAAATAAAGATGGACAAAAGTGCTTAAGTTTGGGTTACATGATTCTGGTCTGTTGGTAGTTTTCAAAACAAAATTATTGAAGGTAATTTAAATATACTCCTTTGAGGTAGCTGACAAAAATGCATGTCCAAAAATTGCAATAAATCCTCTGCTTAACCTACTTCTTGTATTTCGTTAAATTATTTTTCGTTATACTACTTCCCAATCCTTTTTTACAGGAGTGGGTGTCCAAATTATCGGAATTAAGTAAAGTCACATAGACTATAACACGAACCATAAGAACACCAGCGGCTAAAGCAAGAAAGCACATTTTTAAAAGAGAATGCCATTATCACTTCAAAACCACTATCCATACAATAGGTCAGCCCCGAAAAAGATTAGTCAAATTGGAGATATATTGTACAGTGTCGTTTTGTACAGCTATAATGAAAAGGGCGTCAAAGAAAATTTGCCAATCATCTGAAATCTTATTTATGGATGCCACTAGCAATTGTGACGTTCAAAATCATAAATTGTATTTTTGTGCAACTCATTCAGCAGCTGGAAGAATACCCCTAGGATGCATCATTTCAACGAGCCAAAAAGAAGAAGTTTTCGATATCGCCGTTCAAAATTTAATTAGTGTCAATCCGGTAAAAATAACACCAAAAGTCATTATTACCGATGATGATATGACCGAACGGAAAGTTCTTCAGAAACATTGGCCCTCTTCAATAATGCTGTTATGTATATTTCATGTTTTGAAAGCTGTTTGGAAGTGGATGAATGTTTTCAAAAATAATATCCCCAAAGAATTTAGACAAGGTCACTATCGGTTGTTTAGAAATATTCTTTATGCAAAAAGCCAATTAGAACTTGACTTGAGTTTAGAAACGTTTGAAAAGGAATATAAATTTCCAAATTTTGAGAAGTATGTTAAAAGCAAAATTAACAGTGATTTACATTCTTAGTGTCTTTTTTTTTTAAAGGAATACTAACTCGTGGATCAGATACAAATAACTTTATTGAATTTATGTTTAGACTATTAGAGACATACCCCTTGACCGCACCAAAGCTTATAATTTACCACAACTTGCTGATTTTATAATCAGCGACTTTGAAAGTTATTATAAACAGAGACTTTTAGATTTGGTCTTTGATAAAATAAATAGCTCAAGTATTAAAAAGTTTTATCCCATTTCAAAAGATGTCAATCATAATCAGGTGAAACATTTCAGTGCCATGCAGTATACTGTAAAAATCACTAGTGGATCTGAAGAATATTTTGTTGATATGAGTGTTGGAATTTGTAGTTGTCCTGTAGAAGGAAATGGTAAATTATGTAAGCACCAATCGTTTATTATTATCTATTTCGGTTTAAAAACCGTATTTAACGCCCTAACTGCGGTAAACAAGGTTTTATTATATGCCATTGCTACTGGGTCAGAGTCACCAGACGAACTTTTGTGCCCGTTAAAACTTACAGAGGTTCCGAAACAACCAGCTACTCTACATCAGACTGAAGATCTTACACAGAAGAACATGTCGATTTCAATGTTTCAGATGAAGATAATCTCAATCATAATCATTTAAATATGAATGAAGTTATCTCTGATGCAGATCAGAATTGGTCAAAATTCATTAAAAAAATTGACAAGGATGTACAGGCAGGCTTGAAAGACGACCCTTCTGGTTTCTCAGCAGCAATAAATTCATGTGTTACAGCTTATAATAAAAATTCCGTGTCAACTTTAATGAGTGGATTGTTTCAAATGTTTAAATTTCAGCAATCGAATCCCATAAAGTTGTGTAAAAAAACACAAAGAAAGGGGAAAAAGATAAGTGTTCAACCGACATGTCGCACGAAGAAAAACACTGGCAACGGGAAAAAGGCGATTGCAAGCAGGAAGAAAGGTTCATTGTCTTACAAAGAAAAAGAGTAAGCATCCCATTCTTTAAATAAATGTGTAGAATTAAATGTTAGTTTAGGTGATAATAAGTTTTCTAAATAAACGCAACTTTGAATAATAACCTGTTTTTCTATAACACAACTTAGAATTTTTATTCACTTCTTATTAACAACAAGAGCGTATTTGTACTTGTACTTTACAATTGTACAAATTAAATATTGATATTTAAAAAAGAATGTCCTATTACCTATATTCGATTTCCATAAATCTACAATGTTGTATAATGTATTCATCATATTTAGGCGTAATTCCCATCCTTTACAACATTATTTGCTACGAAGTTCAAGTTTATCGCGTTTATCGGACGACTGATATTGCACAGTCCTGTGCAATTACGGGCGTCCGATACGAGGCTAGTTCGGCATTTTCCGATGTGTAATAAGCTACGTCCGATACGAATATGCTGCCGGGCAGGAGGCTAGCCTCAAGATCTCTATACTGTACATAGTACAGTACACAGTACACAGTACATAGATCTTGGGCTAGCCTAACCCGTCGAACAGAGAAGAGAAGTTCCACTACAAGGTTAACGATTGTCAAGGATGTTTGTAAGAAAACCGGGACCGGCGGTTTTACGTACCCTCCGAGGCACGACCGGTTGCATACGCCACTATATTGGTCCACCCATCTACTGACCAGCGCGGAAATGAGTTTACAGGAGTTTAAAGAAAACTTTGTATCACATCAAATTTAATTTAACTTAATATAGCTGCTATATCGGTTGTCGATATTTCTAAATAAATTTAATATGTCGTTAATTTGCTTCGGTTAGCACCATTAAACATGTACTAATTTTTGAATTATATGTAAAATACAATATTTATTACCATTCTAGATGCAAACCCTCTGATAAAGAAAATTGACAATGAGAGTATTAAGTAAACTATGTTTCGCAAATTTCATTGAAAAAATTACTACAGGCAACTTTGTTGGACAGCCAACTGTGACTTTCCGCCAGCGTTAAAACTTCAACGGGCACTAGTTGCAATAAATTTCAGAAATGTTTCATTTATTACTCTTATGAGACGTTGCGTACCAAAACGAAATATATCAAACTAACATTACATTCATAAGTATTTTAAACTGATTATTGTTTGTAAGCTTTGAATTAAATTTAACTCAGTCTAGCGTCGAAAATTCTTGGCCAGCATTTCACCAGCAGAAGGTTGAAAATAGAGAAATACTCAAAATAGAATACTCATAGCTAGTACCTTCAGCGACGCCAGGAATATTGTCAGTACGCATGGCGTCGTCCATGCCAAA
Organism: Limonius californicus; assembly: GCA_014611495.1. NCBI lineage: Eukaryota > Metazoa > Arthropoda > Insecta > Coleoptera > Elateridae > Limonius > Limonius californicus. The sequence continues at coordinate 31,553 of JABXWE010011896.1, read as the reverse complement.
GACATCTATTGTCTTCTAGAATCACACAATTTCTCATATCATCCCTTGCAAGACCATTAATTTTTACTACTTGCTCCATTTGGCCGAGCTCCTCAACTTTTCTCTTCTTGTTTTGAACGGTTGTAAATTAGAAAGTTTATTTTACTCTTCGCAAAGCGAAAGAACTGCAGCCAGGAATATTTAACGGAAGCAATTGAAAGCTCTAATTGGCAAAATGAAATACGAAACAGCTAAATGGAAACCAAATTCACTAAATCACTAATCACAGTAATCGGACGAATTAGTTAGTAATTAATCATGCGAAACAAAATTTTCAACGAAGTTTGGCTATGAAACTCAAACCGCGTGTCTGTACTTAAAAATGATAAAGTTTATTATATTATATGCTAGAAATATCTAATAGTTATTGGTTACTGCAAATATTTTCACTTACACGAATATATAATATCGGAAAATATTACAACTCCGACACGTTTCTAAGTCTTTAGTATCTGGTAAAAACAATATTTGAATTGCTTGACATACCCTAATACATTCTAAACACGTCCTTCTAGTCATGGAATATTGTTTTTTTTTAATATGGGTGAAAAATGCCAAAGTATGATAACTGCTCCGCTTAAGTAAGGCAGTACTGCTCTATTTATTACACATTTTGAAATAACCTATAAAGAATCCGCCCTGATTTTTTAGACAATTCAGAAGCCCACAAGACCTTAACAAAATTATATGAAACTTGTAAGCGCTACGAATGTTAAATTGTGTTATCCAAAAGTAAATATTGTGTGTTCTGAACTAATCTGAAGCATATCGGATAAGTATAAATAATTGTAATAAATGTTGTGGCTTGTATGGTTTATGTAAAGACCCACGCCTTATTTTCAACAGCCAACCGTTGTAGAAAATTTTGTTGATCATCAACAGCCTTTTCGTTCCACTGGGCATCGGCCTCTTCTCTGTGGCGTGTTTCTCCTCAGCGCTAAGTTAGAAACACGGGGGACCTACAATGTAACGTGGAATCCGAACGACAGAAATTCTAGCGAAGGTTTGTAGCATTAAGATCCCACAGTTGCAAGCCGGATTGGGAAATTGTGTGTGGTGGCTTGCACACAAGATTTTTATAAATCTGCATTGTATTGCTTAGGTTTCGAACCCAAGTCAGAATCGACGTTTTATTCAGAAAGCGAGCGCTCTACCAACTGAGCTACCACCACACTGTTGTTGATCATACTATAACAATCACAAGAAATTAAATTACATCTCAATACGTTTCTTCATACATGTCGCATGCTGGTTTTTCCAAAATATGAATCTAGCATTCTTTGGTAAACACCTTTCAATCGTTGGAAAACCAAATTGAGAAATTACAAAAACATTTCACCATTTGTATTACGCCACATTCCTTGTTTTTTATGGGGCCAAGGCTATTATAGTTGTCATATCCACTAAATGCATGAATTATATGCAGTTCAAATCCAAAAAAAAGTAAATCCGATGTGTTATCTTCTAACATTAGCCGTACTATATGGAACCAAGCACGAGTCCGTCTGGCAAATGAAATTGTTTTGAAGTAGGCAATTGATAAATTTTTTTGGTGCAAGCGGCGACAGTGAATTATAAAATTGTTGAGATACAATAACTCTAATTTATGTAAACAGCATTTCCAAATCAAAAGATTGGTTTATGTTTCTTCAGTAGTTTTCAAAAAAAATTTTTCTTGTAGATTTAAAAGTAAAATTCTCTTAATTGTCATAACAACTATGTTTATGTCTATGCATTGTTTTATTCCGAAAATTGAGAATGAATCAGATACATGTCACAATTCAGCGATTGTAAGAATAAATCTAGCAACTTTAATATACGACTTCTTCTTCCTTGCAAAAATTATATAGGTATAGCTTACTAAGTAACAAGTAGATGCTACCGAAATCCTGTCCTGTATGATAAATCATTTTACTTGTATTTCATGGCAGTGGGATTACAAAACTTTAAAGTACCTGCATAATATGAGTGATTTCAAATTGATATTCCATAAAACATTTTTTCGAAAACTATCACAATAAGTTGATTTATACATGACATCTTTCACCCACGAAGAGCTACAACGTTTTTCAACGAGATGTAAATTTTCAATGTTTCCAATTGAAATAGTAAATTCTCTTCGTACGTTGATTGTTGTGTTAGAAATCTCAATCCCATGTCCTTACTGTTTGTAAGCTGAAGAAAAGTTAATTCTGCTCGTCGACATGCTTCTCTGATCCCAACAACCGACACTATCTAAGATAATCAAGGAAATCATTAATTATAATTGAAATATGTTAAATTTTAAATTTAAATATTAAGTTGTATCATTTGCTTCCTTTAGGAGTTTTTCTGTTTCTAATTTTGTCATAACACTAGATTTCTTTGCTTGATATCCTGTCGATGTTCTTTTAATGGAAGCTATTCAATTAAGATACTTTATATCAATATTTTCTTTTATTAATAATGTCATTCTGAACATTGGGTAAATGCTCCACAACATGGAACTTCTGAGGACCATGGATTTTTCTTCAAAATATTCTAGCAAAACTTCTTCATTGATCACCTTTACTTTTCACTTATCTCTTTACACCAATTTTTGAATTGTAGGTAAGTATTTTCATATTTTTCCTTAGATTTTATGGTTAACAATGATTGAAATGCTAACGCTGATTCTACTATATCCATCGATTTAGATATATCAGACATGTTAAATTAAATTATCTTTATTGTTTCTTCATTGACAAATACGCGTATAAATAATTAAAAAATGAGTAAATTAAAACTTGAACACAGAAGCGTCATAAAATTTCTATCGAAAAAAGGCAATAATACAAAGAATATCCATGAGAGAATGGTGAGTCTGTATGGGGAAAATAGCCCGTCCGATTTTCAAGTTAAATTTTAGTGTAAGCAATGGAAATGGGACAGGGAGTCCATTCAGGATGACCCTAAGTGCGGAAGACCTGTTGAAGAATGAACACAGGAGACACCATAAAGAAAGTTGAAGATTTGGTGTTCGCCGAGTGACAGTTTCAATTATTGCAAGAGAAGCAGGTATAACAGAAAAATCTGTTTAGAATCCTCCATGAAGATTTGGGAATGTGCAAGTGGGCTCACTCTAGAACAAAAATTGTGTAGGCGACAAATTTACAAGGATAAGTTGACGGCTTTATCCGAAGAAGAGGATTTCTTCTTTAAAATTGTAACAGGTTGATGAGACCAGGAGTCCATGCCATGGCTTCATAAGGATTCTCCACCACCCACGAAGGCGAAGACGCAATTCTCAGCGGGAAAACTGTTGGCCACAGTTTTCTGGGATGCTGAAGAAATTTTACGGGTTTAGTATGTGTCAAAAGGGTCTAAAATAATAGGGAATGTCTACAAAGAAACATTAATCAATTTCAAAGCAGCTATACCCGAGAAAAGACCTCACAATATTGCCCAGAAAACTGTGCTTCTGCACGACAACTGCAAGGTGCATAAAGCATGAATCATTAAGAAGCAACTGACGAATGCGACTTTGAGAATTACTACATCCACCGTACAATCCCGTTCTCGCCCCCTGTGACTATTATCTCTTTCGATAACTACAAAAAAACACTTGAGAGGTCGTCAATTTTTGTCGAATTAGGACATAAAATACTCTGTGGAGTCGTAGTCGCAGAGTTATCAAAGAATTTTTTTGTCGAAGGCATGGCGTTATTAGAAAAATGTTGGAATAAGTGTTAATGGTTCTTATGTTGAAAAATAAAATTTTGTTTGTTCTCTAACTTCTTTCCTTCATACTAAGGTAGATAACATAAAAACTCCCCTCGTATAATCAATGGTGCCGTCTAATCACTCCATAAATTATTCAAAATCTGCGACTGTATTTTGAACAGAACCTTTATTACTGTGTGGACGCTGGTGGTGCTCATTTCTAACATTTACTACCCTGAAATTGGACTCCATTGCCCCGAGAACCAATGCTCAGAATCTAAAAATAAAAACGCTACTGTAAAATAAATTCATCAAACTTTCACATGATGTGTCTTACGATACTCTTTGCGATTTAAAATGTATAGTCTGAAAATCACCCCAATATTGGGGTTGACGATAGGTGAATAGGAATAGCTGTATTACATATTCCCCTGGCAAATTAATTTATGGAATTAAATCTGTATGTCTTACTGTTTACGAGATCGCTGTCCATGCCCTACTTCTGTTAAGTAGACTGTGTAAAACCGTAATAAATAGAAAAAGCTAATAATAACTTATATTATAAACAATAATATTCATTTAATTTGTTAGGAAGATGATATTAAATTTATCAGTTTTCTTATTTGAAATTCACCACTGTTGATAAAAATAAGATTAAGTTGGTATGTTTACTAGACAAACCTAAACAAACCTCCACAAGAATATTTCCACATACACCTACGTATAAACTCTTGATAATTTTTCTTTCCGTCAAACTGTTGCAAAAAGCGATACTTGTAACGTCGCCAACAGTTTGATACAAAATACAGACATTATTTAACTCAAAATAATGCTCGCGCCGGCGTTTCGCTTCCACACACGCAAATGTAATTCAAACATTGCAAGTCAACGTACACATTTTCATGTAGAATTTTATGGCTGCTCTGACAGAACAATGTTCAGACTTAAAATAATTTAGTACTGATATTGTTGCTGAGGAATCCAAGGTGCAGTTGAAAACTCGGAGATAAAATGGGGTCCCTGGTTTAAAATAGAATATCTATATATTTGTTGTTGTCACTTAATATACGGCTGTTAATGAGAGAGCGAAAATAACCTTCTATTTATAGCGGTGGGATAGTGACATATTTTTAGGATCTAATCTGATTCAATGCCATGAGTGTTATATGATATAAATGTAATCCGTTCTATTATTTTTATGGTATTAATTTAGATATTTTTTCACATGTCTGCTCTTAACGGTAGAGCAATAAAAACGTCGGATTTTTACTACATCTACATACTCGCAGAAAAACTATTTTCTAACCAAATTAAAACTACAATTTGAAAAACCTACGCTACTGTAACTCTCTTAAAAACCCTATTTATATTTCTTTCTCAGAATACTAAATAATTGTCGCCAAACCAATTTTATACGTTTGTGTGTATTTATGTTATTTTACTTTTAATATCCGTGATATTTTGCTTTACATTTATCTCCGAATCTTTTAGGCATACTTGTACAATAAATTATGTATTATTCCGCAAAGAAATGAAGAAACAACTTTGGACGTTACACATTTTCCGAAATTTGAGGAATCACAATGTTTGTTCCCTGTTGCCGTAGCTATGAAATCATGTTGATATGTGTAAATCTCACAGTAGCATCCCGGCAGTTTGATGGGTGTGTTTGGTTGCCTGCAGTTCGTTTTGCCGCCAACCTTGGTTCAAAGTTTTTGAGTTCCTGTAGTTTAGGGAATTTTGGGGAATTCTCTTAAAGTTGTAGGTGTAATTTTGAATTAGCTGGGTGGAATTTCCTGAAGTTTGATGTCAAACGGTACTTCCTCTTGAGTTTTCGGCCGTGCAAGTTGTGGTTGCTGGTACAAGTGTAGAGTTGATTTAAGTTTTAGAAATTTCTGTGTTGATTGTCTAAGTCATCCTCGTCTATAAGAGAATTTAGTCAGTTATCTGCGAGTTATTTTGGTGTTTCGCTAAATTTTCTTTGGGGTCTAACCCAGATTAATTAAACACTTTACTAAAAAATAATATGTTACCCGCCGCAAGCTGTGTGGAGTCTCGTGGAGCAGTTTTCCCAGCAACCAGCCGATCTCGTTCACCTGTAGCTGTCGATTTCTACGTGCCGTCCGAAGTTGGATACAATCAGCCCATCTGACAACCAAGGTTTGATTATTTTAGTCCCAGTATTCTGTGATCTTTATCTCGGGCGAACGTATTCAGATCTCCGTTGCCCATTAAAACCATCTCGGCATGTACCAAACGCCAGGCAGGGAAGCCAATACTGTGTATGTCTTATAATATTAACTTTTTGCTATTTTCTATCCTTTTGTAGTTTAATATGCATTTGCGACTGGTCACTTACCATCAGTAGGTGCACTCAGATTAAATTTTTTATTGCCTAGTATATTCACTGCACTTTGATAATTAATTAAGATTATACTGTTGTTTATGCGATACCAACTTGTAAACAATACTTTTATGCACTCACTGTAGACCGCTGTAGTTGTGGCTGTATCTATTTTCACGGCTGCGTGGCTATTGCAATTTAGACATGTTAACGTTGGGCAATGCCCCACGCGATCCCACCCTATCCTTGAATCCCTACCCACTTACTGGCATGGGGTGGGCCTGGCGTATCCAGGATTGACCCTCGAGTCGGCTCCATGTCAGATGATGATGATGATGATGATTGGTAACTTAATTTATTGATGAGTAAAATTCGTTGTATTATAGGACAAATATGCGGATTAATTAATAGTGATAACGATTTCGGTTCGGCGGTACCCTTTACATTTCTAACGCGTTGTGTAAGCTGACTTAACGCCAGGCCTTGCGTCATATCACCAGCTTCCGGAAATTCGTTTTCGAACTTTACTTATTAATACTTTCGCTCTGTGGATTTTTAGATCCATTTATTTTCAGATAGGGGTTACGTCCGCTAAATTGCTTTCCTTGTCATACTTCATTCGCCTACGAATTTTCCCTCTATTCGAGTTTTCTCGAATTAGTTTGACCTGTTGTCTAAATCATATAATTTAAAATTGCTACTTTTTTATGTATTATTTGTATTAATGTACTTCAGCATTTTTGTAGTTTCTGTTTACCCAATTAATCTGTTAACTAATTTTGAGTCAGTTATAATTTATGGTCTTATCTCAATTCTGGTTTACTCACTTATATATTTAATTTGTTCTGTATGCAGCTTAAATGATATTTACAAACTTTTTAGGCATTCATTAAGTGGTATCAGATATTGAGTTTACCATTTGATTATTTACTGCTACCTAGTAGTCCAATAGAAAAGCGAAGCACCAAATTCTGGATTTTTGATTATATTAGACAATAGAAAATCGCAGTAACGTTATGCTGTACGGGCTTTCTGATGTTATATATTCATTTGTGCCAATCAGAAACGTCTATTTTTCTTTGAATTAAATAATCGTATATTATACAACTAGACGATAGAAAATTTTCAATTATAGGAGACGTAATAGGCAATACGTCGAGATACGAGAATTTTTGAATTTCGAGTTGTTTACTTACTTACTTAATCCTGTAACTCCATAAGGAGCAGAGGGCGTCCTCTGACGTTTCTGTAGTGGGGATAATAGTATTGAGTTCGACTATTTGGTCTACGGTATTATAGTTTCACACAGACTTTCCGTAATTTCTTTCCAGTCCCTCTTACTATGTGCTACTTTTTATTTATTAGACCGCCCTCTGTCGTTATGGTTCTTTTCAATTTTTTTCCCTTTAATACGAAAGTCCAATGCTCGTTTTGTAATAGGCTTGTTCGGCTTCCTTAATGTGTGGCCTATCCAGCCCCATTTTCGTTTTGCAATATACTTCTCGATAGGTTCCTAGTATGTGCGCTGCCACAGATCTTCGTTCGAAATTGTACTTGGCAAGTATACATCAACATTTCTTCTAAGACACTTATTTATTAATACTTGTATTATTTAAGCTTTTTTTTTAGTAAATAACCAGGTCTCACTTGCATATAACAGGGTACTTTTTACATTGGTATTGAAGATACGTATCTCTGTTCGCAACAAAATCTCTTTGGAGTTCCAGCCTTTCTTCAATCTTCTTTTCTTCTCTTAATGTCTTTCTGGCATCCTCCACTATCATCAATTACACTACCTAGGTAAACAAATTCGTGGACATTCTCGATAGACTTTCCACTCAGTCTAATCTCTTCCATATTCTTCGTGTTAATTCTCATCATTTTCGTTTTTTCGGTGTTTATTTTGAATCCAGTTTTTGCCGATTCATCTTTAAGTTGGTTGATTTTTTGTAGTATGTGATTTAGTCTTTTGGTTATTAGGCACATGCCATCGGTAAATTCTAAGTCTTCTAGTAAATTTCCAAACCTCCATGCTACCCCTTTCCTATTATAAAATACTTTCTTCACGACCCAATCAGCAGCAAGCAAAAATAGAATCGGTAAAAGAATGTACCCTTGTCGCACTCGACATTCGATCTTTATTGGTTTCGACACCCCCATTTTGATATAGTAGCTTTATTATTCGGATAATCCTTTTCGGAATTCCATAGCCTTTGAGTACTTTCCATAACATTGATCTTCTTACTTTATCGAAAGCTTTCTCAAAATCCACAAACCCGAAGTACATTTCTTTGTGCCATTACATTCTTCTATTATTATTCATAGGGTACAGATTTGGTCTGTACAGGAACGCCGACTCCTGCTTGGTTAGGCCTCAAAATTTCATCCACCATGTTTTTTATCCATTCTAGTACTATCCCCGTTAACGTTTTGCTAGTATCATTCAATAGTGTTATTGCTGTCCAGTTTTTGTGTTGGGTTTTATCTCCTGCTTTTGGTATAGTGATGATACGTCCACTTGTCCAATCGTCTGGCAACACTTCTTGTGTCCGTACCTTACCTAATAAGTGATAGATATATCCGCATTTTCTTTAATTCCAGCTTTTATTAGATCTCCTGGGGTATGCGGCTATGCCAATTTTTATTTTGCGAATGGGCCCTATTACCTCGTCTCTTGTCGGTTTTTGTGTATTTATTTCCAGTTCTTCAAACTTTTTCGTCTCGTTTACTTCCTCCTACGAGTTGTATTCAGGTAGACTATTTCATGAACAAACAAAACAAATAAAGTAAACAGGAGTGAACAAGGAAATTTATACTTATGTGATTTGAATAATGAGATTATACAGAGGTTCGTATAATCGATGTCGTCGTGGTTACTCAAATAACTGCTGTACCATGTTGTAATTGTAATTGTAATTATAATTACCTTTTAATGGCTGTATAACAAAAATGCTGTAAACTTATCTTCAACCTCCTCTTAATACCAATTTCCACAAACCAAAACAAACCGGGATATCTACAGAACTATTTCCCACAAAAACAAAGCTTCCCAAAGTGTACAAAATAAATTTCAGCAATAAACAAAATGGTAAATAAAAGCTCTTACAGGTAACTTCCGAAAATAAAATATTGACATATAATCCTCCAAAACATTTTAAATACTGCTGGAAACAGATTTAACTAGTGACGTTTGACTGCATCAGCGCGACATTTCTCAAATATTTGTGTTTCTTTCTACTAAATACGTCAGCCGATACAATACGCCACACGCATAGTGTTGGTGTTGTTTCGTTCACAGATGTCACTACGACATACGTCTTTGTCCGAAATATGAATCTTCAAGCAACTAACCAACACAAAAATGCGTTCAGTTTGTGGTGTGCAAATAAAGCGCCAATCCGAAACTGAAAAGTGCTCATCGTAAGAACTATATTCCACTAAAATAATCAGAGTGTTTCGAAAACGTACCAGTAATAATGAAATATAGAGGACAGTCAGATGAATGCACAAATAATTTATCCGGGGTTGAAATTAGGATAATGTTGATAAAATGATTACATCTATGCTATTCTAAAACAATCCCAAAGCTTTACTTAATACTGTTGATCATGGTAATCTGAATATATTCTAACACTTCTCGTAAATTGCAGTTAGTTAGGATATTAAAAAGATTCTCCTACTGTAATCCATATGGATAACATTTCAAAGACTAAGTACTAGCAGAACAAAGCAATTAATAACGTCGTGGAGTACACTTAACATCAAGGACTATGTTAATGTAATCTTCAAATCAATTCTTCGAAAACAAAGAAAATCCTGCCTTAATAGGAATTAACGAAAGAATTAGGGCCGGCGATGTTCGTCTTATCAAAAAAAACCACTAAGATTGAACCTTTGAGGATCCCAGATCCCCGCCAGGACTTGGTAAAGCCTAGTTAAGACATTCAAATTCCAGCTTTAAGTTAAGCTCTGGGAGAAACCGAATTAAATTCAGGTGAAGGAGCTGCTCGAAAATACCAGAACGTCGATAAAGGATCCGGACGTCAATAACATGACAATCAAAATTTCTAAATGAATTTGAAACTAACGGCATTTATGGCTGAATCTACGAAATAAGATTAATCGTTCTTCAGAATCTGCTGTTTATAAACCACACGTGGACATTTTTCAAAATTGATTTATATAATGCGTGGGTTGTCTAGACGAATAAGAGAAAATATATCAGATATCAACTGAAGTAATTTGGTATTCATAATTTAGCAGGTCTTCTATTTCCAAAGAATAAATAATGCCAACCTGGTTTTTATAGCATAGCATTACGGAAAAAATCTTTAAGCGAAATTATACAACTAAAAAATGTTTTGTATATCACAATATCCTTACAATTTCAATCAACTGAATATTATTAATAATTTAGAAGATAACTGAAAATTTATAAACCGCGCCAGTTAACATTAATTATTGAATATGTTCGCGCCCGCACTTCAACTGCGTGTATATTTACACAAACGAACAGAATGCCATCAAATTTTCGATAACACGAATTATTGTCGTAAACGGAATAATTAGCTAGACATATTCTAAAGATTGAATGATTGTTTATTTGTTTATTTATTTATTTAACACTGGCCTATTTCCGTTACTTCCACCAATTATTGATCTCAGATTTTCAGTTGAAGAACTGACCTCCAAAATATGTTTTACATCTAATTTTATTCCTTTATATTTTCTTCGCAAACCGCTGCTATCCAGAAATAGTGCTTTCAACTGAGGTATGTGTTTTAGTATATTTTGGACAGTAAATCAATTATTGTACATCATGAATATTTATGATAACATTTTTTAATGTTCATTAATATCAACAAAGCAATACTGTGGAAGGAGGTATAAATACACTGATTTGCATATTTGACAATTTTTTTGCTTCGTAATACTTATGTTATATTTAAAAGGATATTGTTTTTAAGTAGAAATCCAGATTGCATCTGAAATTGAAATTAATTAACTTGGATATTATGTAAATTATGTTATATAAAAGATTATTATTATTATATTCGATAAATGTAAACCTTGTTGATATAAAAGGTCTTGTCCGATCTTCGGAATGTACTACGATGTGACTTATTTGGTATCGGAGTGAAGTGTTTATGGATATTCGGTTGTGAATAGTGATGGGGACGTCTATGTTCCATAGTGATGATGAATTTGGGGTGTCTTGGGCAGTATTGGAGCCCTGAAATGTAAAGTTGTTATAATTTTGTATTTACCTTTTGTAGATATGTTTTTATCAAGTTTAATTTCTGATTCAAGATGTTATTATTGAAATAAATAGTTTTTGGGTTATATAAAGGAAGTGTTGAAGTACCTTGGTTTAGTTAAATTATGTTGTTTATTTACATATAATGAAATTTAGGTAAAGAATTTGGATTTTAAGGTTATAATTTGGTTATTGCTTATTATATTGTTGTTAGCAAATATGCAGCATATAAATGTTTGTAATTGGGTTGTGTGTGGGGTTTTGTAACTGTTTTTCATAATTTTGTGATTCATTTGAAGTAATTTGTGTAATCTGACAATTTTAAGCACATGTAATTTTTTTATTATGCATATTGATGTAACGTATATCAAAAAATTCGTAATTTTGTAAAGGTTACGATTCTGAATTTTGTTTGTTGGTTTGTAATTTGTTTAAATTGTTATAAGCAAGTTTAAAGTATTTAAAATCATATGTTGATGTAAAGATAAATTTCTGTAAGGCCATTTGTCCATTTTACAATTGTAGATTATTTTTGAGCATAATTTTGGATTTTAGTCGGTTCTAAGTGCTTGATATGGAAGCACACGTTTGTATTCGCTCCTAATTTAAGAGTATTAACTGTTTAGGGCGATTATAGCAAATTTTGGGCGTGGCCAAATTTTGTTTATAATTAAAGTTGAGGTTATATTTTATTTATGTTCAAGGAAGTTTCATTTAATTTAAAATTCAACTTATGTGAAGTGTTTGTTCCTTATTATTTATTATAATAAAACTCACCTGATTTTAATTCTCCGAAAGTGTTTTAATTTACTCAAAAGGTTCCGGAAAAGTAAATCTATTAAAATCAGTTAAAGTAATTCTCTAGTTAAGTGAAATCACTTACCTGCATAACTTTATGCACTTCTACAAAATTATTGAAGTGTTTTAATCTGGATATCGGCACTTTTTACGAGAAGGCTGGTGCAGTTGCATTTTTCAACGGTCATTTGTGCATCAAGGAACGCGTAAATATGAAATGACAGTGATCAAGGCCGAAATACAGCAATCGTATGCAGTTTCAAGGAAGTAGGCGGTATAGTACGTTGCATAACCATTGGAAATTAAGATAAGTTCACAAGTATTTTCTGTTTTATCTGTTTAATTTGTAATTATAATTAGATAGATTTACTAAATTGATTTATGTAACAGGAAGTTGCAAAGTTTATAAGTTATATTTATTTTTAAACAACTACATAGCATCTATTTATGGCTAGCCATTTGAGGCTATTTAATTATTTAATTATTTATAATCATATTACACAACATATATTTATAACGCCAGCAACGTGGGGCGAAAATATTAAAATATTTATTTTTACGATTATACATAGCATATATAAATATGGCGCCCAACGTGGGGCTCGACAATATTAAAATATTTATTTTTACGAGGTTTTCTGGCCAATGAATTGAAAGAAGCGGCACTGAACGACCCTCAAGGTCCTCAAATGTGTCTCCGCTAGATTTCCTTTTGTGGGGTCAATTCAATTCTTTACAATATTTACGACAACGTATAATCAACGAATGCCCTTTAAATACTCCACAAATGCATTAGAATGTGCGACGACATTTTAAACAGAACCTTTATTACGTATGGACGCCGGTGGTGGTCATTTCGAATATTTACTATCCTGAAACTTTGGGCTGAATGTCCACAGGACCTAATCCTGGGTATCTAAAAATAAAAACACTATTGTAAAGCTAAATCATCGGTCTTTCAAATGGTATGTTTTTGATAGCCATTCCCATTTAACATTTTTAGGTTAAATTCCAATTTTGGAGTTGAAGATACGTGAACGGAAATAGCCGTATTACATGTCTCTCTCGCCCTGGCAAATTAATTTGACGTAGTCAGACTTTTTCCGAATAACTGAAATTTAGTGTAACAAAACATGTCTGCTTCCTTTTCGATGGGCTACCCTGTATAAGGAACATATATTAATATTTAAACAAAATATTATAAAGGCTGGGATGGCTCAGTGGTATGACAGCCAGGGTTTGGATGTAATAGTTCGAACGCTTCCCAGTTCCAATGACTCCGGGGGTTGGCTTTTTTTCTAGTTCCCTGGGTGGCACTCCTCGTATTACGATCGCACTGGAGGAATAACAAGACCATAAACAAAAACACACACCAGGCAAGTCAAGCACGGTTTCGCACCAACAGGGTAACCCGTAGCGTCGGGCCCTGTTGTGCATAGCACAAACTAGCTTAGCTTTGTCTCATACCGCCTCGACACTGCGCAAGCGGTACGAACGAGGATCACGATTATGAATGAAAATAAAATATTATTTAATATTTGTGCATATTATTATCATTTATTATTTAATATGAATTTGAAAATAAATATTTATCGTGTCCTCTGATTGTTACTTGAAAACGCGTAATTGAAGAAATTTTGTTCATTTAACTGCAATTTATATAGTATTTTGTTTTTATGTACTTTGATTTTATTTTTGTCAATGGATATAGGTATCTAATTCACCGTTTTAACAGATGCTGACCTCTATAAATATTACCGTATACCATCTAAACAACGTTCTGACTATTGAATATGAATACAGAAGAAATATAAGGTACCGCATAATTAGCTTTAAATAGGATTTGTGTATTACAGAAACCTTACGTTCACGGTTTTTCTTGTACAAACACGAACTGAATAAAATGCGACCAATGCGTTTCCAATTTCCCGTTTTTCACCCTTATACGTATATGTTTTTAATAAACTTTCTGTACAACTTAAACTTTTCCCAAGCTACTTGGGGTTGCTTTTCAGCTAATATTGATTTCTGAAGTGTTTCCCAACGAGCTTGCCGAGGGTTGTGGATTTTCTGGCTTATTTGTGATTTTGGGATAAAAGTCAACTTTATGGAATAACTCAAAGACGCACAATGAGCTGAGGAAATGAACAAACGATGTTATTATATTTATGTGCGTGAGTGGAGTTTCGGTACAGGAACGTTTGCAAGAATTCGCATAAAAAAATAAAATTAATAAGCTAATAAAATTCAAGTTTTTAAAAGCAAATTATAAAGAAAAACATGCTGGAGAGTCATAAAAGAATTACGGTTTCATTAAAATATATATCCTGTATGGGTGATTAAATTGATTAGAATGTAGACCATTCGGAAGAATTGTGGAAGTAGTCTTTTTTAAGGAACAATTGGAAGAAAATTCTTTTGAATCTTCCGGTTATTCAACATTCAAACAGAGAAAATAGAAGAAGATTGAAAGTTGCTAAGCGATTTATCCGTGAAAAAGTGTAATAGCTTTGAAGTAATAAATCAATATACTCTTATTAGACAGTTTCTAGCTCCGTTTTTCATAAGTTACCGCTTTAGTGACTTTTATAGGGCGCTAAAATTGCTGTTGAAAGCTCCAATGATGAAACACTTCCTATTTAATAAAGATTAATTGCGTAATCGACAATTTTTTCTTTCAAGACAAACACAGTTTGCATATGGTTACCGGTTACCTCAAACAACACAAACAGAAGTATATAAGTATTGTGACGTATACAATTTATTTATTCCTTAAAAGTACACAAAAAACACACTAAAAACTACTATTTTAATAGCTATATGATACACATTCAACAAAATACAGTCTCGATATTAGGCCATTATTTAATTTGTTCACCAAGTCCTAGATGAACTATTGGCGTTGCTTTATATTGTTTTATGAAGAAAATGAGATGCTGTTAATGTTTATGTAAGTATTGGTTTGATGTGTAGCACAAATTGACGAATTAATCTAACGTAAAAAGCTTTGCACACATTGGTTGTGCAACTCAATCATGAACTTACAGCTATCCAAATTTGTGGAGGAAATGCAGATTCTTCAGCTTTATATGTTTCAATTCAATAATTCGCATATTTTGTACTCGTTACGACCATAGAAGAGGGCGTACGGATTAGAAGTCAATAACGAGCGGCAAAAACATGTACCCCACGCCCGCTGATATTCCCAATGAGGAAATGGATTGTAAGGCCATTGGTGAAAATACACAGTGGTCGGAAGTATCGCCATAGTTCTACTTCTTAAGTATCGCGATACATTTCAAGAAAATTATCGAATATCGATACTGTGTTATACTTGGACCAAACTTTTACTAGCGAATGTTAAGCTGTTGACTTAAAGATAAGCTGCACGTGTTAGGGTCGTTGCAGGTAGGCGATCAAGGACGTATTCAGAAAAATTTGTGAATGGATAAATAAATATGTTAAACAACAACATAATAATACTTTATTTTTAAATTACGTAATATACACATTTGACACTCTTTTCTAATATCATTAAACGCAAATATACATTTTATTTTATTTATTTAATTTACTCAGACTCGTGCTTACTAAATTCTGAGGTATCAGAAGATGAATCAGCTCCTAAATTAATTATTAAAGATTTGATTTTGTATTTTGGGGCATACTTCTGTTCAAACTTAACGATATGTTCTACGATATTTTTCCAATGTTTACGCTGTCTGGCGGAATGTTGGGAGGTAAAATCCCGCAAAACCAATTTTCAAACATTTCGGCGTTCATATCTTGGTTTGTAATCTGCGTTGGAACTGCTAATGTTTTTTGCTGATAATTTCAAACAGTTGTTAACGAAAGCATTTTCACTACCAGTATGGATAATTATTATGCGCTTTTCTCTAGAAAATGGGACATCTATGCCGGTTTTCGTTGAATTATCAATCCAACCTTTTCTGATGATGTCATGAGTATCATACCATGTTTCGTCTAACTAAATTATATATCGATTTTGCCTACGGTATAAATTAATCATCTTAAGGTATTCCTCCCGTAACCATCGCTGATTCCTGCATAAATCCTAGAACGTTTCCTAGTAGTTCTTTTCTTGCGATATGTAACCCGCCTATTATTTATAATTTTTCTCGCGGTACTGTAGGGGACTTGTATCAATCCTGCAACACGTTTCATAACGCCATACTGGCTGCCAGAGTTCGGATTTAAGTTTTTATAAATGTTTAAAATTATTTGCTGCACTTCAACGAGAAAATGCTGGCGTGTTGCACTTGAATTTATATTTTCACATTCACTACTACTGTTGACAACATCTATGTCTTCGTCGGTATCATTGCTTGCAATTTCCATAATTTGATTATTATCGTTGCTTTCGAAAGGTCTCCAGAAAGCCATGATGTAACTGCGACTCGTCAAAATTACGACTGAATTTACCCAGAACAGTAACCAAGTTAGCCTACTTTCGAAAACAAATGATTCATAATGCAAACCAAATTTAACATGATTACCTACATCGGTAGTGGACAACAGCACTCATTTTAACGTTAAGATATTTAACAATATTCAGGGCATAGATTGTCGGTTATCCGGTAGTTTTAATTTAATCTTACCTATATACCTTTATTATACCATGTTATAATATATAACGTGACTGTTCAGAGATTACATGCTACCTGCTGACTGGTAATCGCATTTGAGTAGGGATTTAAACATTCGATACTAAAAGTTTGGTCCTACTGTACTTTTTTAATTATCGTTTACGCGGGTTTGCGATTCTTTGACGATTCAGTTTTGCTGGAACACTAAACAATAAAAATAAATAGTTAATTCCAATTCCTAAACTTGGGAACCCTTTCAAATACTAGTAATGTAAATATTGGATACAACGTAAAACCCCCAGGCTATATGATAAGCTGTTTATCCTTTCCACACTGAGAGGATTAATAATAGCACTCATTACTCATTACTTTATCTTATTTCCAAGCTTCTTGAAATATTTTAAACTTCAAGGAATGATTTTGAAACTCCATTGTGAAAAATGTGTTTAACTTTGTATTTTGGCCCACTTCAAAGCGCAAGATTTAATGTTTAATTTCCCAACGGAAAAGTATCGCTAAAGGTGTATCGATTATCGGTACCGTTATCGCGAAACTTAAAAAAGTATCGTTCTAACTACTGAAAATACATAAATGTATGTGAACCGATTGAGATGTATAGTAACAAAATACAATCAATTCATCAAACCTAAAAGTTTCTAAAGCGATCTTGTTGCTGAAGCGCTACTACTTAGTCAGAAATTTGAGCAGAGCATAAAATGTTGCTATTAAAATCTAATTCTTCCTACAAACTTTCTACTGTAAACATTAGAACGGCGTACAGGTTTGTATATACATTTCCTGAAATGGTAGAGCTCTACAATTTTATGACTGAAACTCGCCTCTGGGATTCTCTATAAAATTAATTAAATATGACAAGCCACGTAAGCTACATGTTTGTAGTAAACGCGAAACGGAGCCTTCTGTAATTTGTAATATCAACATTTTATATACTATACCATTATCACTAAAGTTTGCCGATGGAAAACTAAGTGAGTGTCTTTAATGAAAACACAATCTTTAATAATATCGTCTACAATTATTTAATAATGGCTAATAACAGCGAAGGTAGAAACCTTCCGAAAGAAACTGGAGATAAAGAGAAATAAAAATAAATTAGGAGAAAAAAATTTATTCATTGAAAACTATCTACAAGGAAGCTCCATAAAATAGGATAGGCTACAGCAAATAAGTATGAACAACGAGGAATGCAAGGAGGATCCTAAAAGGAATCGGATGAAGGATATAAGCACACTATAAAAAACTAGCACTAAAAGAAGAACATGATACCAAGAGGACGACTCAGGCAACGGTCAGAATTATGACAAAAACAAGAAGGGAAGAACAAGAAATATAATAAAAATATCAACGCTAAAAGCTTGCTTGGCAAAGAAGATGAGAAGTGAAAGAAGTGGAAAAATAGTCTTAGAGTACCTCACCGTAACGGAGACCAAGGAATAATACAAGAACAATCGATGAAATTCATAGAAGCTACAAAATGTATACTTCAGGAAGAGATGATACGCCAAAGAGCCAAAGCAGAAGTAGGATTTGCAGTAGATATAAATAATGTATAAAATATCATAGGAGTAAAACAACTAAATAAAGGTTAATGAGCATTGAAATCGAAATAACACAGGGCCACAGGTTATTCATGAAATAATACACAGGTGAATTATAAATTATCAGTTCACTGGCACAAAAACGTATTACCGCGAAGGGCCCTGTACAATTCAGCCTCGCCTACAGTACAATAATTTTTTAAACAATAAAAGCAAAAATATGTTATTAAAGAGCATCGATGTCAATATTCAGGAATCCAGGAATGTATCCTTCACAAGCGTACTGAAGAACTACTGAAACAAAGTGCTGAAAAAGGGACTACAATACAAGATCCCACGAACGATAGAAAAAGATGGAAACGGGTGTGGCAGTCTTCCTAGCAGAGAGTAAATTTACAACATATTTACTTCCAAATTGTAATTTTCGTAAACACCGTTCATACTTGGTACAAGTGATGGTTTGAATTGCCTGATGAACCTGGACTGATTCTTTGCCAGATTTATGCTAGTACAAAATGTCTAATAAATCGATTTTTAGGATAAACTATCGGCGCCTATTGCATGCAGAAAAATCAGCGCGAAGCGAAGTTTTATAAATGAATCTAAAACTACGAGGTGTGTTCGTTCAATTGAACCCCATCCTTGCTTTATAAAAAATTTATTGTACAATTTAATTACAAATAATTACCGTCACAGTTAAGGCACCTATCCCATTGTTTTACTAGCCCCAGCTCATAGAATTCTTGTGTGCCGACCTTTTAACGCCTTTTTCAGCGGTCCAAAAATATGGAAATCGCGAAGCGATAGCTAAAATCCTCCATTTCTTTCGTTGAAGATTTTCTTTTACCACATTAACGTTGATTGATGAAGCTTGTTAAAGTTTCATTGTACAGATTTGCATTGATATTTACTCCTTAGTTCCTTAAACTCTATCAACATGGGTCCTTCATGGACGAAAAAAGAAGTTAGCATCATCTCGCCGGCAGAAAGTTGAGTAGGTGGTGGTGAACTTAATGATGCCACTGCATCGACGATAACTTACTGGACGGCTCGTAGTAATGGCACCAAATTTTGTCACCAGCAACTAGTGACAGAAGAAAGTCATCCCCATTTTGCCTAAAGTTTGTGGCGTGGCAGAGATAACCCCATTTGCAAGCATTTTTGTTCATTAGGCAAGAGACGAGGAATCCATTGCGAACAAACTTTGCTGTAACACAGATTACGAACCATATTATGGATGATCCTACACTCGCACCAACAATTTCTGAAATTTCTCTAATTGAAATTCGACGATTTTCTCTAATAAGGCCTTCCACACGTGCCATATTGTTTTCTGTGAATGCAGTACACCGTGCACCTGGTCGCGGCTCATCCACAGTCCCCTCTTTTCCATTCTTAAATTTTCGGCACCATTCCTTCATAGTTAGGTACGCAGTACATGCATTTCCATATACTGCTTGCATTCGCGTATGAATCTGCAATACCGGCATACCCTCAGCGCATAAAAATTGTAGGACCGCACGCTGATAAAACTTGGACGGATTTTCAACAACAAATGCCATTTCAAAATCGAAGTTTTAAAAGTTAGAATCAAATTCCAACGCCAGAAACTAATTACTGTGTTGCTTACAAACACTTCTACATTGAATAATCGTCATTTGAAGTATTGCATTTGTTTTCAAGGCTACGTTGATCAAAGATGGGTTTCAGTTGAATAAGCCTCGTACATTGATCACCATCAGATATATACAAATACATGTGAATCTACTTAAGAAAGGGACGCTCACAGAGCTGGCTTCCATTAACGTCGGGTTAGAGGTAGCCAAAATATTGAAACAGTTACCTAGCTGGAATACGGAATTAACGGAATCGTAAATTGATGTGCAATTCAAAATGTAGCATTTTTTTGTAAATCCAATGCTACTCCTTTGTTTATCTCACCCAAAATTAGGGTAATTGATCGTGTATTTCTATAATAGCATAGCGAAGTTGAGATAAATTTGTCAATGCTTGTCATGCTAAACAATTATAACTTACTTTCTGTATCACCTTGAACATTTCCTTAACATCTTCTAAATTTTCTGATCCATTTTTCGCTTTACTGCAGTTTTGGATATGTTGTCTAAAACACAGTGCATATGTTGTAGCTACAATGACGATACAAAATGCTTATTTTTAGCTAATGTTATGGCACTTTAGTAGCCAATAAACATTCAGATTAAATAGGTATTACTATTACTATAATTATATACCTTAAACGTAATTAAGATTACTTAAATATATCTAACAAGTACTTTTTGTTTCAGGTAAGTGCCATTACTGCGTTCAACATATTGGTAAGATAAAAGATTCATATACCTGTCAAAGACAAACAACTCCATAAACAGTACGTTCTCAACTATCTTTCCTAAAAAATATTTGTACATTTACATTTCGCTTATTATTTTTGCTATGGACTCAGCCATTCGTTCTTGTCAACAGCATGTTTTGATTAAATTTGTTTACAGTTTATGTAATGAAGACCTTTGATAAAAATATAGCAGTCGAAAGCTGTCACGGTAGCAAAATTAGATCCAGACGAACTTGATTGTTATAGCTTAGTAGCGAGATTTGTTAAATTACGGCTGAAGATTGCACAAATAAGGCTGAAAATTTTCCCCTACACATTTACCAACATGATTAAGAACAGAACAACACACTTTGAAACCTAGAATCCAAGTTACACAGTTCACGATGCCAAACCAATTATCGGAAACTACTAAATTACATCGTACTTGATCTAGATATGATTAAACTTATTCGGAGTATCATAATATAGCTTTATTACATTTAGCAATAGGTTATGATATCTCAATTAAAGCAATATATATAAATATAAATATAAATTTCCAGTAAAGAGGAAGAGTGTAGATATGCGTGCACCCTAATCAGGAATTCAGTGCGATAAAACGCGATGCTAGAGTTTGATCTCCTCTGTAAAGGTAATGACTTGCCCTGATACACTAAATCTTTTAGGGCAATGAAGGTATCCTACGCAACCCTGGAATCCAAGAGGTGTAGTGTGCTAATTGACGAAAGCTTTTAATGTATGTTGGGAAACCGCATAACTACACCGTAATGAAAAATTTATTAGCCCTGGGGAGGTTTACGAGTTACCTCCGACATTCCGTACGCCATATAAACTGCAACAGAAAAACACCGTATTTTATGCAAATTCTGTTGTACAGTTTAACTAGAACAATTTGTGTTTAAGATATGGCACATGGACAATTGTGAGTATTAATAGTTGTGCGATTTGAATAGTTATTGTGTTTCATTGCGGCATTAAATTTAAAATGAATAATTCGCTCCAACACATGTGGCAACATAATTCATATTCATTTCAACACGTTTGCGGCTTTTCACTGCATTCGTGGTTTTTCACCCATCTCTGTATGCATTTTTCTGTTTTACATTTTTAAACATATTGTTGGCGATGGGAATAATAAAGCTACGAATAATCAATTTAGCCTGTCTTGTTAAGAGATGTTAAATGAAACAACACGAGTTGAGGTGAATTCCCAAAAAAAACTCATGAAGAATTAATAACGGTTTCCTCAAACCTTAATTGTTTAGAACTTCTAAAACAGTAAAATAACAAATATGTAGGTAGGAATTGTAATCTCTGCAGTCATTAGGGTACATCTAGCTGGCCACGTGTTGAGTGTATTTGTTAGTATGGTAGCTTTTGAAGATTTTGCCCTGGCCGATTTGTGGTTTTTCTTATCTGCAGACAGAGTTGTTTTAAAATGTATTTGAGACTCCACCCACACATGCAATGAAATATGTGTTTGATTTAATATTTAACTGTTCTGTGCAGAAGTTTGTGTTATTTATATTAACTAGAGTGTTTTAAGGACACATTTGTGTGTTCATAATTAATCCATTTCATTTCAATTTGACAAAAATAAGTTATGTTAATAAATGTAAATACTTGTTTCATAAGGGATTAACATATTAGAGACATGTTGGATCTCTAAATGTGTGTATTTTCAAATAAAAAAATAGTTTGAAATTAGATTTGCTGTAATTGTAAACATAAGAAAGTTATTTTTAAAATTTGCAATAATTTAGACTTTGCTAATTTTGTTCTGCTTTCTGATTGGTTGTTGGAATTAAGAAATGCGTCACGTCTTTAATCTGAAAACGCCGCTCCTTTATTTGATTCTGTAATTTTGTTTACTTCCATAACAACAGGGTAGTAATAATAATTGAATGTTTTTTGTTTTGTAAGTTTGTTGCCTTTAGAATACCGGAGTTAGAACACGTACGCTCAGAAAATTTGTATTTCTACATTAATTGCTGATATTTAAGCAAATAAAACTTTTTAAAAAGTTATTGGTGTTTCAACGTAAATTTAAAAGTGTTTCCTGAAGCAGAATTGATGAAAATTTTAATAAGAAAGTAATACTGGAAAATATTTGTGAACATTTCTACAAGCTCGGCGTCAGCCTTAGTGTTTTGTTCGTCGAAACTGTATTGTCTTTATTCCAAGATCCACGTAAAACTTGCCAAGAGTGAAACTTCAAAGCTATTTATGTATGCCAAATAAAATTTTGCATGATTATTTAAATAATAACTTAAAAATTTAAATTATGGAGGAATTAAAAAAGAATAGTTTGCCAAACCAAAAGTCATTTAAAATGCCAATTTCAGCAATTCTATATTACTTTTCATTTTCAAGTTGGGATTGTGATGGTTCCCGGAGTGCAAGGATTGCGACGTAGTAAATGTAATATCAGCGTATAATGACAATAATTTAGCTATGATAAGAAGCAGTATTAAATTATTCAAATTATCACTTACCTGGCCAGAGGGAGAAACTTTTTAAGCTTTAACAACAATTGCACCAGTGAATTAGACATGGAGAAGATTTATGTAAAATTTGACAGATCCAGTGGAGTTTCAAAACATCCGTTTATGGAAATCACAATCGACAGTGATGCACCAAAATTTTCTTCACATACCACGTGTATAATATTTAATTGTGGCCATTAATTTAATAAAGGTATTTTGTTTAGTCAAGTGGATGTAGTTGAAACCACAAATAATCTTGTCACTTCTGTAGATTCCTTGTTGGTTATCATCTGATATCAATTTTAAGTTACAATTAATTATTATCTAACTGATATTTTTGAAGTTAAATATCAGACAGCTTAAAATGTTAAAATTTTACTGCTTATATAAAAATCCTGAGATTCAAGAATTATTTGTTAGTGAAAATTGTTCAGATTTGATTAATAACTGTAGGAGCACTTTTGAAGCAATTTAAGTAATAAATAGCGAGTTATACAATACATAACAGCAAGAATTTTTGTAGCAACATCGTGGGACCATTAAATAAAAAAAATATTATTTATGTTATATCCTTCCACAGCAATATACATATAAAATATGAAACAAAGAATACATCGTTCGGTTAAGTTTTTGGCATAGTGACTGGAGCTGATTGAATACATAGTAATTCACACATGTAAATGAATTTTATCAGAATGGAAGAGCTGCATACACATGTATACTAATATAGACGAATTACTAAGACCATGCGTGTGCATCATCAATATCATTTTCCGGGTACTTGTCACTACCAACTTTGAAAATGTATAAAATTGTGTCTATTTTTATTATATTACCAAATAGAAATACGTTTATTTCGAAGCCCACGTAATTTAACATTACAGTTGTAATTTTTATTATTTATATTGTATAGTTATTGTAAAAGAAAACAAAAACTATCGTAAACTAGAGTTGTTTCTTCTTTTGGATTGGCATTACCATTTTTGTATGATTATTCAATTTCCTTTTAAAAAGCAAACGTATTGCAACGACATTAGCAAAAGTTTGTGCGGTTGCATACTCTCAAATATAAACCTTATGTAATGTAAACATAGTAAACATCTGACGTCATGGAATTTCATGACGCACGCGCACTGTCTCAGTAATTTGCCTATACAGGCCTCACGGAACGAACGCAGAAAGACATGGCCTATATTAGAGCGGGATTTGGTATAACCCAACTATTGAGATAGTGGAACAGATACGGAATTAATGTACAGATATGCAAAGTCCACAAAAATAGGAATACATACAGAGTGTCAATTTAAAAACGTACAATATGTTGTCTCTGGAAGTAAAAGAGATATTGAACTTTCTAGAAAATTCTTCTACAGCATGGAGGAGAATCATAACGGCTTGTAAGGTAGCCTTTCCCATACAACCCCTTAGGCTTTAGGTACCCAGACAATATTTTTTCAAATGGTACAACCCACTTTGTGATACCTGATTGACAAGCTCTTAGAAAATGCTAGTCAGCTATAGCAACCGTTTTTTATTTTAACCCACAAAAGATAGTCTCAAATTCTCTCTGAACATTTTGGAAGGTTTGTTGAGGAATAGCTCAGCGCTTCAGATCTATTCGTTGTCGCAGTTGTGCTATGGACTGAGACTGAGTTTTATAGAGAACAGATTTTATGTGACCCATAGAAATAAGTGTAATGGGGGTCCATTCTGGCTATCTTGGAGGCCATTCTATTGGTCCTGTCTCATTCCTTTCTCACTATGCAGTCCCTATAAGAGCCTGGCTACATCAACATTATCCAGGATATTGGATTGGTAGAAGAGGACCTATAGAATGGCCCCCAAAGTATCCAGATTTGACCCCGTTAGACTTTACTATTGCCTAGAGAATAATGGAACTCATCTGAACATTTTATATAATATTTTTAAATATATAATTAACATTTAATATAATTTATATAATTATGATGTACAATAATTGGTTCAGAATCTTCTGCGTTTTATTTTTATTTTTCACGGAATGAGTCGGGAACGGCGGCCACTACTACTGAATAGCATTTTCTAATAGCTTTTCAGTAATCACAAAGTGAGTATCACCATTGGAAAAAAATATTTTGGGGTACCTAGAGCCTTATGGGTTGAATGTGGAAGGTTACGTTATGAGTCATGATGATTCTTTCTCAGTGTTGTAGAAACTTTTTCTAGCAAAGTAAAATATTTCTTTTACTTCTAGAGCTATAACACATTGTACGTTTTTAAATTGGCACCCTGTATATCTCAAACTGAACGCAGCAAACATATTAATTAATGTTTTCGTCTCTTGCTTCAATACTACTTAATTATTATTGCCATATGGATACCGAAAATGGAAACCATTTCTGTGCAAAATATTCCTAAAAAAATCAGTCGCCCTTAGGTCGCTAAAAATTATTTGCTGATAAAGCGAAACCGTGACTAATGTAAAATGGGTCTTGTGTCATCAGTTTCCTTTATTTCCATTCATCTGTAGAGACGGGTACAAATCGATTGTGTGCTGTATGAAAATGAGATATTTTCAGCGCCTCGCATGATACAGTCATCAACTATAGTCAATAAAAAATGTTACTGCTATTTTTGTCAAGTACTTCAACATTTATCTGATCATTTTCATGATTCACAATTAATAACCGTTGGTGACGACGGTTGCTGTATTCCTGCATGTTCCTAATTTCCATATAAATGTAGTCATAAGTAACATATAATGAGAGAAGTGTTAATTGTTGCAATTGTGTTGTATTGATTTGTTACTAAGGCTAGCATTTATTATGTCCGAATTTTTATTTATTTTTCAATATCTCAAAGAAATGAGAAATTATTGTAAAATACTGGTTTATAAAATAAACATTATATTAGTATTTCTCATATTAGATTTCCGCATATAGACATTAAATTATAGGTATTAGAAGATACTATTTTCAAAGTAATACTAATAAATTTAAAATTATTTATAATTTCAATTCACCGCAGGTGTCTTATCTACCCTTGCCCGACAAAGCAAAAACAATTAAGACTCGGAAAATGCAATATATGCAGAAAATGTATGTTTACTGCAAAATCTGCATTTAATTATCATATTATGTACAATAAATCTAAAATTATTCTACTCGAAATAGCGTGAATTGCATAATTATTTGGAATTAATGCAAACTCTGCTCAATACAAAACACGCAAATGTGTATAAGTAATTATAAATAATTAGGTAGGTACGTCAACATTTTAGTGGAAGAATATGTTTATTATTTAATTAAATACAAACCAATTGGAGTTTACTAGGTTTCGATATATCTTCTACCGTACCGTATTAATTATTAATTTTTTTGTGTGTCTTTCTTCCCTTGGCTTATTTCTTACGGATCGTTTCTGAGGCAATTTTATCATGCTATTTTCCGGTGACTTACATGGAATTCTGCAAAATATTGTTACTGTGTATGATACAGTATTTGCATGTAATAAAAAATAAAACAGTTAGTAAGTAAATAATCAACAGAAAAACTATAAATACTACGTTTTCCGGTATTTTGTTGGAATAAACAGACTAAAGAGTTTGCAAGGTTTTTGCAAAGGATATTCTTTGCCACAGCAAATGAAAAATCTATTCTGTACAAACACGATCAAAAACAAACATGAAAAAGCTTAGCCTAGCAATTAAACGACCAAATTCACCTATTCTGGCATATTATACATCATAATACTTCTTATCAAACAGACTCCATTATGTCATTCCACATCCTCTTCTGCCTAGCTCTTTGCATAAGACCAAAGGTGAGCGTGTAAAACTATTCATTACATTATTAATCGGCTAGTTACAAACACAGGAAAGGTATCATTATCGGAATCCGTATGCCCTATCAATAAGATTGGAACGAATGCAGCTCGTAAAAAGGGATGGAAATCTTGAAATTGCCTAATAATCATAAGAGGTGACCTCATGGGGTCCCTAATTGGGTATAAAGTCGGACCACGAAGTATACCGTTCAAAATTCAAATAACAACTTCTGAGTCCATAGCACAACTACTGAGCATAAGATTAGAATTAGGTACAAACACCAATATTAATCAGCACATATGTATTAGCAAGATATTAGCAACACGCAGCACGATACTAACTAGCGAGCTCACGGTTGTAATTATAAGTTAGAAGAAGACTGGGCAATATTAAATAAACTGCACATAGGTTTAATTTTAATGTAGGCGTATACAGTTTCCATAATAATATTAGAACTCACAACTCCAATAAGATATTAAGGGCACACAGCTGCAGTTCCAACTTGCAGTCACATAGCATGTTTTAGAACCACAAATCGCAATACTCACTTAGGGGCACACAGCGTAGCTACTGAGCGCAGAGTTTAATATTTATTTAGGTACATACAACAACATTACTGAACATTTAGCTCTAGCTATAAATCGAGGCGATCGTGGGCTAGAGGTCAGCGTGTTAGACTTCCACGCTTAAGGTCTGTGGTTTAATTCCCAGTACTGAAACATCGGATTTGGAACGGCCGTTCTCCCGCGCAAGGCAATGATACACCAGCGAAGTATTCTGCCTAATAGATCGCCAATGAAGTATAAGCGTTACCAATTCCCGCGATTTAGAGCCCATGTTAAACGGTAGGTCCTCTGTGTCTGTGGTGCTTTAAAACGTGCAGCATACGAGGAAGGATCTTTACGTCTCGTAAGAAGATAAGGCACTTGAAGAAGAAGAATAAATTGGATGCACTCAACGTGATAGTAGATCAAAAGCACACAGCTGTATGTATAAATTAGAAGAACACACGAAACTAAAGAATTGAAATTGTCCCGAGGATTTACTCGCACGTGCCAGTCTAGTCTTTTTCGCACACGGATCAAAGATAGCAGATTTCTCAGGAACGACCATCTACAGTCACATACTGTGAGCAAAGATATATGTTGCCCTAGCGAAGCCCGATACTGCCTTCCAAGCAGATATCTTCACATATTGCGTTCATACTCAATAAAACTTCTATCAATGGTAATTGTCTTATACACACTTCGTACAACTGGGTCAAGGTGGCATGGGTATTTGGTCACAGCGACATAGAGGGTAATGAAGTTTCCAACGCTATGGACAGAGCAGCCGCTCATTGTCCCGGAACCAGCACTAGGAATTTCCTATGTCAACTCTAATCTGAATATGGAAACACGAACCCAGTTCCAGTTCCGCATTACTTGGAATATGTTACGTTCGTTTGATTTTGCCGCTTCTTACGAATTACTATCTTATTATTTCCCGAATACAGTTCAGTGGACCATTTTTTTTTGTTATCCTAGAGAAATGCCGATGAATATTTAGTCTACGCGCTTGACCGTTCTAGAATTCATGCCACATATTTTGTAATATGGTGAAATACTTTCAGTTGCTGCATATTTACATTGCTTTTTTTTGGGAGTCTACTTAAGATCTCCTTTCGACCTGGTTGCTTGCTAAGACCTCAGCGCCGGCGACAAGTATTGCGGGGGCGGCTTGAGTTACGATGGGTGTCCATTGCGTCAATTTTCGTATCGTTGTTATCACCGTAGGGTGAACAGAACCATCGAGAAGTGTCGCATTTGAAAAAAACGCTGAATTTAACCCTTGGAAGGCAATTCATTTGCGAATTTACTTACCGCTTTTGCGGATTAATATCGAACACCTTTTCTGACTCCCTGGATGTGCCTCTAATGCGATAAACGCTTTGGGTGTTTGTGCGGCGAATATTTTGTTCCCAATTGGCAAAAACATCTAAGGCCTCCGTTTTTCGAAGAAATTCCTTTGTAACTGTGCAAGATGATACAATCTCAGTTGGAGTCCCGATGGTGTGTGTGTGAGTGTGTGCATCGCCCGTTTCGTAATCTAACACCCAAGGACGTATTTGCATTTTTTTCCAAGCAAAAACCACGAATACCCAAATTGTGCTCTTTCTCTCTCCTCCACAACTGACGAAACTAGGGTAAAATTGCCTTGTGTTCAATTAATTTTAAAGACTTGAATTGGTGTATAAAATACAGTGACCTTCTGTCGCCAATTGTCATTATTTGTTAATTGTAAAGTATATTCTATTTGTACAGTCGAACGTAGCTGGCTGCGTAGTTCTGTTTATTTAAAGTAAATGTCGTAAGCCAGTGGCGGCGAGCTTTTTTATTTGGACGTCCCAACTTCCCTTTTGTTTAACTACAGTTATTACCGTTTCGATTGTATTTTATTTTAATTATTTATATTTTTTTTGTGCTATGTGTGTTACCAATTTCAAGCAATAGAGTTACATTTGCCTTAAAATTTATCATATCTTTTATTTCTGCGTATTTTATGGTGCATGAACTTTGTAAGCATTATATACAGAAGGAGGCACAATAAAGGTGAATTCGATCTCTCGCAATCTGCTGGTTTCTCGAGCTTCCCACGCAATCAGCTGTGATTTGGAAGGTGGCGCCTACTAATTTTGACATGCCCTGTACATAGCTACGTTGGATTTCTTTCCCTTAAGCGTTTCTTGTGAACCACTCCCTACTTCGCTGAGCTAAGTGGAAGGCACTTTCATCTTTCCTGCTGCGATCCGAAAGCGGAAAATCTCGTTTTTCCCGTAACAAATTTACACGCAGCAATGGGCAAAGCAAAGGTTATTAGGGGCCCTTAGCCATGTCGTGCCAAACAGCTTCTCCACCTTAGCAGGAAACACAACATAGTGGTAGGCCTCCTAACAGTACACGGCCATCAAGAAACACCTATACAACTTGGGGTTTGTTGTTAACCAAAGATGAAGGCTGAGTAGGAAATTGTTTTACATATCTTAAACACTTGGCTAAGACTGACAGTTTTCAAACACAAGCACCTCGGAACTAGGTTTCGGTAACCTGAGAACGTAAGGAGCGAACCCATTAGTCAGTTGCTAGCCTCTGAACTGACAACTGATTTGTATGAAGATCATCCTTCATCTATGCTAATGGCATAAGCGCAGCAGGTATCTGCTTCGTCAACTAAATGAATAACAAAAGCACACCGCTCTAATAAAATATATAAAATAGAAACACACAGATCGATAATAAATTAAGAACACAGGTGTAATGCCAACTTCCAATCAATGTTTATACAGATTGATGTACTATTACCGAAAAGAACCCACGTCCTCACTCTTTCATTTTCGGTTGTCTAATCACAACACGTTTTACACCATTCAAAGCTGTAGAATTCTCATCCGCATAATAATAATAATATAGTCCTAATTTTGTTTCTCAATACCAGTACCTGTTGAAAACAATAACTATATAAATCAGTAAAACACTGTTACTATATACACCGTCTTAGGAAAACAACAATTTTTGTGCCTATAAGGGCCTATTTTATTTTCTGACACAATTCTGTAAGCAATAATAAAATAACTCAAGTACGATTTCGCTTCGCATCTTGAAGGAGTTGAAATAACACCTTTTATTCAGATAATACTCAAATGATCGATAAGTTCTACAGCTAGCATGTTTCAAAACTATAATTACACAAAATGAAGCATCACGTACTATAAAGACCACTGTCAGAAACAGCATCAAATTTTTGAAGTATTACCTTTTATTTGCAATCACGTAAATAACATAAGTTGCGCTAGAAATTTACAAATACTTAAAAACGCGCCAGTATTTTTGATCATTGGAAGTTGTAGATACTTTCTGTGAAATTATTTGATTTACTCAAATAATTTTTTTAGAATAGTATATATGTCTACGTAGATAATAAACAGCACCAAACATTCAGGTGAAATGCTTAATATAGATGGCAAACAAAACGCAAAGCAGCAAATTTGTCAATTAACGCTTCAACGTTTCCACAATTTGTACGGTCAACAAAAAAGGCAATGTTTTTAAATAGAATTTTCCAGAAAAGGTAGGTTGAAATGTAAATATGAAAGCAGAACTCACTCAATCTTGACCGAGTGGTGAGAGTTCCATGAAACTGAACAGAGTTTGAAAAGGGTAACCACACTCACACAAAACTTGAAAAAGAGAAAGTGCTGTAAGTAGGTGTTTGCTAATGAATGGTATTTTTAAAATCTTAAAAATAGCAGCGTGAGTTCCTTTTCATTTTCATTGCAATAAAAAAAAACTACTATATGGGGTTTGAATATATTTCTTATATCAATTTCTCCCACATTAGTAAATAAACAAAGATTATTATACAAAAATGACGCAGCATGGTGTGGCCTTACAATACTTCTTAACTGTTTTATTATCTGCAATAACTATTATACTATCTTAACAAAATGAATTATTTTATCTTTAAAAATCAGCTTAAATTTAAAAGACATCCATTAATTCAAGATGTTTAAAATTTTTAAGGTAAAACTTATGTATTTTTTTAATCTAATGTCATTAATAATAACTAATATCTCTTGGGCCCATGATAT
>JABXWE010011895.1:0-21326 GCA_014611495.1 Limonius californicus | reverse complement strand
GCTTAATTTTTAAGAAAGAGATTAGTGCGTGGAATAAACAAGGGGTGAATGATTTAAAACACATTGCAGAAAGGGCAAAGAAACACAAATCTTCCGTTTCTCACATGAATTCGTGCATGGATTTTAGTGATTTAGGCAAAGTGGACATCCGTGAACAACTAGACGGTAGTTATTTGCTACATAAAATGAAGTGCAACGACGACGTAGAAAAAAATCGTCATATTTTGCGCCGGTTAATTATGTGTATTAAATTTTGCGGTGCTTTTGAATTAGCGTTGCGAGGTCACAATGAAACATTAAGGTCAGACAATCCAGGAATTTATTTATTTACTCAACTTTGCTGCCAAATTAGACGCTGTGCTTGCAATACATATGACAGGTTCACAAGTGTTTGAAGGCGTCTCAAAAACTATTCAGAACGAATTGTTAGATGCAATGTTGCAAATTTACAAGCAGGAAATATTAAAAGAAAGTGAATCTGCAAATTTCATTGCTTTGGAGGCCGATGAAACTACAGACACTTCGAATCATCAGCAAATGGTTGTTATTATTCGATACGTGTTTAATGGACAAATTTTTGAACGGTTTTGGTCTTTGGTATAGGCATGCATTTCCACAAAAATATTTTGATGAAACTGTGAAATCTTATCCTATGTTGGACAGTGTAACATTGAAAAGTGAACTTTCAGCAATTTATGACCGCGATGACATGTGTGACGTAGGTGGTATTTTGCCACTTTTAGTGACTGAACGCATTGGCGGTCCTATCAATAGAAAAGAAGTTCGTCCAGTCTATCCCGGATTTTGACAACAAAGTCATAGACGTCTTTTCCAGCATGAAAAATAGGAAAATGGGTTTTATGTACAAAAAATAGGTAAGTTTTTTCTTGTGCCCACTCTCTTTTTTAACTCACGAGCCACCACTGAAATTAACACAAACTAATAATAATCGCTTGGAAACTAAACGAAAAGTATGAACATTCTCTAGAATATTCGTGAGTGAGCAAAATTCCACAAAGTAGTGGTACATGGTCTCTGAAAAATTAATGTTAAACTAACCAAAATTATTTAAAAATGCTTTGAGGATATGAGGTATGAGAGGGTCTGTTATGAACGAAACAGCAAGTAAGTAATGTTTAGAATTACATTGTTTTTCGTATACATTATCGTTTAAATTTTCAAATTAATACTAACTGAACAACTTGCTATAAGTTTCCACTGAATGTGCTGTTAGGAGTGAGTTTATCTTAAAATTTGAGGTATCAGATGAAACTAGTTCCAAATTCTTAAAATTGGAAAAAATAATTAGAGAGGTTGTACATGCAGTCGTTAACATTCTTGGGTCTTGATATACCTAACATAATATTTTGAGGTTTTTACTTTGCGCGTTCTTTAATATAAAAATTACTTTACTGTTAAACTACAAAGATATTATAAATTTAAAGCGATTGAACGCTGTGCTTAGTAGAACACAAATATATGTTATTATTTTCATTTATAAATACCTAGTTAAATATTCAATATCAGTTTGCAGGTACAAAACTTCTTTGGGGCTTGTACGTGCTAAGCGTATCAAATGAAACTGAGCCCATTAGCGATATTAATTTACGGTATAACAAGGGTAGTTCCATTCGCATAAAGACCATGTGGTTATCAAACTCTATAATCAGTTAGCACATACATATTAATATGCGGCTATCGGAAACCGTACACTGCATATTATGCATATATGAACATGTTTTATATTTTATGTGTATGCATGATATGATCTCACCGCTATGTGAATTCCATGCTGCATTTTTTAATTTCCTATATCCTTCCAATTACAACAGGTATCGGGCATTCTGTCCATATACGCATGTTATCTCTGTGGACGGCTTATTCATTATATGTTCCGTATAAAAAGCTTGATGTTAACCGCATGAGATGTTATCGGGCTTCATAATAGCTTATTTTTTTAATTAGACCTAATTTCGTTTGTGTATAATACGAGTTGTGTTTATTTGCAGTAGCTACTACAACGGTGTGAAAATGTTTTTTTTTATTGAATTGTAGGCAGGTACATTTTACTGTATTTTCCGCTTGACTTTCTAGTTACTTCCTGAAAAGTAAAACGTTAGGTAAATTAAAATAAAAAAACATACTCATTCATGTGATTTTAATTTTAGAGTAATTACGTTACAGGCATTATAATTTGTTTTTCTTATTCGCAGAGTTTAATTGTAGTATATTATGCAATTTTAATTAACAATGAGCTCTATTTAGAAAAACTAATAAAGCGCCTTGAGATGTTTTTATAAACTGAACATGTCAAAATTATACTTGAGTTGCGTAACAACAATGATTTTCACAACTGATTGACAAATCAGTTTTTGAAAATGGTTTGAGCACTACATAAATTCCACAAAACTGAAACTCAATTATGATGCGATAACTTATTACCAAATCCATTAATTTTATACATAACGAATAATACCAACAGTTGAATACTTTATTACTATAATTTGATGAAACAGCATGTAATTTTCATTATTTGCACATATTGCAGCATCTTGATATTAAAGTGGACTTATCCATCAGATATTCAATAAGCCTGTATTTTTCGTTTAATGTGTGTAAGATATTAGATTTTTATTTTATTACAAACTTTGAGGGGCTGTTTAATTGGCTCGAAATAAACTAAAATTAGGGCTTTCTATTATCACCGTAGCTCAACCCCAATATCAAGATTTATCTAATTTTCTTACAATTAGAACAATGCCAAAGCTCTGTAACCTAATTATTATGTAGTATACCATACGCACTGGCTTTTATATTGACTGCAGTTGGATTTTTAGCGTTCAAGTAGACGACTCTAAGCACCGGAAGGCACAGGGAAAGGAATACAATGGTTTGCCGATGTGAAAGCTTACATTAATTTTGAATTATCAGGTTGGTTTATGAGTGAAAACTAGGCAAGTAATTCTATTGAGAAACTTATTCTAAATATTCCATTCTTAATTTTATACTATACTGCCCAAAGACTTAGCTAAGCACTAGTAAAACTTAAGCCATTTTTAAGTTTATTTATATATTAGCATAAATAAGCAATTCAACAACTGTAAAGTCTTTTACAATAAAGAACAACAAATCTTTACAGAATAAACAGAATACCACTTAGATAAAAGATAAAATGTGATGGATTGTAGAAAAACTTGTCATACCAGTGTATGGTATAAATAAATAAATTATAAATTAATTAGTTATTGTTCAGACACTGTCGAAGACAACAAACAACGCATGTAGCCCCTATGGACTAAAATATTATTGTGGGCATACTCAGAATAAACCGCCCGAGTAGCCCTGCGAAATATTCTCCCATTCTTGTACGAGTGCAGCAGTTAACTCTTTAGTACTTTTTGGGACTGCAGGACAAGCCCTGAGCCTTCGATCAAGTTCATCCCACAGGTGTTCTTATAGATTCAAGTCTGGGCTCCGGGCCGGCCAGCCCATGACTGTAATTCGAAGTTCCTTGAGGATGTTTTTAGATAAGAGGGCTGTATGCTATTTTGCAATATCTTGCTGGAAGAGTAATTTAGGTCTTATACCGATGGCTGCAGGTACCTTCTAGTCTGCAAGAATCTCTTCTACATAAATCGCAGCATTTTGCGTTCCTGAAACTGCTACGAGATCAGTTCTGTTGTGCAGACTTATGTCTGCCCAGACAGCGAAGGACCTATTCCCAAACTTGAAGGTGACCTTGACAACCACTTCGGCATAACGTTCTCCGCGATACACTCACACTCTAACTCGAACATCGCTATGAGCAAGGCGCAACCAAGATTCATCCGAAAAGAGGAGAGGATGAGCATTGGTTCATATCCCCGTTAATATGTTCTAAAGGAAACATTAACCTTGATCTTGTAGTTAAACGTAATTTGGGGGCTGGCTAGCGGGGACTCGAAAGATTTTTCCACAATCTATTTCTCGTGGTTTGATTTAAAATTTGAATTCCAGTGGCACTCTGGAGGTCATTTTTAGTGTCTCTTGTTGTAGAAGTGCGCTTACGTAGAGCATAGGTGATAATAAAGCGGTATTTTCGAAAGGTGGTTTCGCATTTTTGTCCTGAACAAGATTTACGTAGATTTATAGTCTCCACATACTTATTCTACAACCTTAAACCAATGGAGTGGCTTGCGCCGGCAACATTTGCAGCATAACGCATACTTCTTTTATATTCTACCAAAATAACCACTCTTACAACTTCAACTTCTCTAAGATGTTTTATTTCATATCGTAAATTGTTAATAAACGTAGTGCAACGTTTACATTCAATTGGCATCAATTTTACGGCGTTCAAAGTAATTTAAATCTTTTAGTTCAAAGGAATTAACAATCATAAATTATAAGAATATAAAACAATGATGCATAGTAAGCAATGGGTGTGAACTAAGAAAACTGTAATGTGATAGATAATGTTATTGTTACTAGCTCGCAATGTCCCATTGTTGAACAAAAAACTCCCCCATCTTAATGAAGTAGGAGCCACAGAAATGACGCTACTAAATATAGATTTATATCCATATGTCATTAATTAAACAGTTAGTCTTCTTCGTCTTCTTCTTGATTTAGGCATTTTGCCTCTTTATATCTGGATTTAGCCCTGTTCCTGCGATATGGGCTGCCAACTGTCGCGCCATCTCTCATGGAGTCTCCCGGATGATCGTGTCCCGTGTGGTTTTTTGATTTTGACTATTTTTGTTTGTCTGCCATTATACATTCTAAAAAGTTAGTGTTGATAGAAAATATTTACTTTTTGAATTATTAACAAGAATTTAATTTAAAAAACAAATTACATTTACATTTATGACTTCCAATAGAAGAAATAAGTTTATTTGTGATTGTTTCGTGATTTATAACTTTTTAAAACATCTGTTTGAACACACATAAACTTCAGGATAGAGGCCCAAATTTAACATATTAGAATTATTTATACTTCCTCCCTTAATACTTATGTAATTAATTTGTAAAGATCGGGTTAACCATTTTTGAGAAGTTGTATCTTCGATATTTTTACTTCCTTAGTCCTTAAATTTCGTCATTTCCGGCAGTAGGTATTTATAATTACAACCGCTTTAGTAGATTGTGATTACTCAAATAATAACCACAAAATCATAAATATAAATAATTAATTCCTCCATGCTAAATACTAAGAAAAGATTAGGTATAATAAGAAAAGGATGAATGAAAAGTTTTACCTATGTCTTTTAAAGAACTACACGTACTGGTTTACACGTTTACTTCTGGTATACGAGGGCCAAGCTACAATTATTGAGAATAGAAAAATCTAGTTAACCATGCAAAACAAATTGTTGTTTATTAAATAGTGCATTCTTTTATCTGTCAATGTCAGTTTAGTTTGTGAAATTCGGTTGAATAGTGTTTGAGAAATAACCAATTGAATAAGCTTCTGTTATCGAAAAAATGGAATTGTCACGAGAGAACTTTCGGATAATGATTTACTATGATTTCAAGAAAGGCTTGAGCGCGTATGAGTGTGAGGAAAGTTTGAAATCGGCGTTTGGGGATCTCGCACCATCATTAGCTACGGTTTATAGGTGGTATAAAGAATTTGAACGAGGTTGCAACTCGGTTGTACACAGAAAAGGAGCTGGCCCGCCTTTAACTGCTGTTAACCCCGAAAATATTGCTGCAGTGAACAAGATGGTGGAAGAGGACAACCGAATTACCTATGCCATGATAGAGTCCAAACTGAAGATTGGATCCTCGCAAGTGAGATCAATATTGCCCGAACATTTACATTTGAAAAAGGTTGTAAGTCGGTTTGTACCCCATCATCTGACAGACATGCAAAAAGCAGAACGTGTTAGAATTTGCCAACAAACTTTAGATATGTTGAATGCTGGAGGTCATCAAATTATTAGTAAAATTGGTACTGGTGATGAAACCTACATACCATTTTTTGATGTTCCCACTCGCCAAGAAAGCCGAATATGGATACATGAAGATGAGGAAACCCCTACGATGGTGAAAAAACAGCGAGCAATGAAGAAAGTTATGTACGCAGTATTTTTTAGAAGCACGGGTCTGGTGGCCGCAATTAAATTAGAAAAGCAGAAAACAGTTACCGCTAAATGGTATGTTGAAAAATGTTTGCCTACTGTGTTCAATAAAGTGCCAAGAAAGGGAATCATGTTACATCATGATAATGCATCGAGCCATACAGCAGCTATAACTCTTCAGTATTTAGCTGAAAACAAAATCAAAGTTATAGAACATCCTCCTTACTCGCCAGATTTGGCAATGTGTGACTTCTGGCTATTTTTTGAGCTCAAAAAACATTTGCGAGGGAAAAGGTTCCAGTCAGAAGAAGAGATTGATATCGCTGTTAAGTCTTATTTTGATAGTATTCCTAAAGACAGCTGGCTGAACGCTTTTAAACTATGGAAGGAGAGAATGGTCAAATGTATTATTGTGAACGGCAATTACTTTGAACATATTTAAAATAAAAATTCTGAAAACCTGTATCAATCTTTCCATTCTCAATAATTGTAGCTTGACCCTCGTATTAATTTGTTTAACTAGTATAGTATAGCCTTTACAGCTTCCTCAGATACTGTTTATTCCACATTTTAGTGACGGGGCTGTTGGTCTACTTCTCCATAGTGATCATTCCTCATCGTAGATAAACATACAATACAAATCCCGAATCATCATTTCATAGCATAATACAAATGTTTTAAATAATGGTCCCCTCATTTTTGCAAGCAGGGTATTTCTGGGTATTTTTGGCACAAAATAATGTTCTGACTTAGTTGAATCGTTATTATCATCTTGTTTTCAAAGACAATAAAGAAAAAACTCAATGGAAGTAAGAAGTCATAAACGAGAGTAATTTACAAGAAATACCTTACCATATCATTTGCAATAAATTACTAATGAAGAAATAAAAAGTATCGAAACTGAGAAACAAATATAATTCTAATGTTTAACCATTCATTATTGACAAGTGAAATTGAATGTACATAAGTGGTAAAAAGAGATTCATTGGTAACAATATGGTTATTACTGAAAAATAACTGTTTACTAAATTAAATGTAAAAACCTTTTAAGTTTAAGAAGCAATAGACTACAGATTTTATTAATAAGGTATTAGAGATTTGATAAAATTTCACACAGTATAAAAACAATATATATTTTTTATAAAACAACAATATAATTAGGTGACTGAGTGCCAACAGAAATAATTTTACCTTCATTTCACCGTTATTTATATCGGTTAATATATACATAGTATTCCATAATTTGACTATTTTCTAGCACTTCCGATTTTGTCAGAAGTGCCCCATATTTGTACTAGAATTTTCTGTATATTTTTGCTTTAAGAATCGAAGTAAAATTCTGTGTATGCTAGGATACTTTTTTTGGTTGTCTAAAAACCGTGCCATTACGCTTATTGCAATTATTTACATCGTTAATTAGTTTGAATGTAATCGTTACAACTCTTAATAAAAAATCAACGACTGGACAGTGCTGTACTTGTTATTCTATTTAACAATAATTGCGTAATTTCGTTTAATTTTAGAATTTTGATATTTCTATAGAAATGTTTTCTATAGTTTCACAAAGACAAATCAGTTAGTCAGAAGTATTCAGTTCTAGTAAAGACGGGGAGAACAACGTGAATTAGTATGGTGCAATGATGAACATTTTAGATCAATTATAAACATCAGATTCAAATAAATGCCGAATTGACGTTTTTTAAATTTGAATTATTTTTAAATTAGATTGTGAAAAATGTTGTAGGTGAAAATAGTATGTTAACCCACGTATCATTGAAAAGCTGCTTGAATGCTTGAAAAACCGCGTCCTAGAATTCGCTCAATTAAACAACAACACAACAACAAATTAAAAATAATATAATTTTGAGCTTTATTTCTAAAATTATGGAATAGAAAATTTTTATTTTATTTGATTTGATTGAGTAAGTTAAAATTATAAGTTAAAAAATTATGAACAAGCAGAATTAGCAACAAGCATTGTTTTAGGAAAGCAAAAGCATAAACAAATAAAATATTAATAACAAATCTGCAGTTTCTTCAGAAAGTTGTATCTATTGCCGTTTTCATAACCCTAACAATTAGTTCACAATACACATTGTATTTAATTCAGTAAATAAATTATTTAAAGAAATCGCGAAAAAACCGTGTTCCAGAACTCCACACGTTTTTAACCGCTTACTTTTAAATATTACATATATCACGAAAATGTCTCATTTAGGAAAGTAATTATTTGCTAAGACTTCAGCAAATAACTGATTTGATCGATTAAATATAGTTTATTATAAAATTCGATTGTGCTGCAATATTGGTTGCCTATGCAATTTTAAATTAAAAATTTGTACAATTAAAGTATATTAGGCGA
Source organism: Limonius californicus (assembly GCA_014611495.1). Taxonomy (NCBI): domain Eukaryota; kingdom Metazoa; phylum Arthropoda; class Insecta; order Coleoptera; family Elateridae; genus Limonius; species Limonius californicus. The sequence goes on along the minus strand of JABXWE010011895.1, from coordinate 12,902 downwards.
GATTATGAGCAATCCTAATTTGTTTCTGTATGTTAAAATATTACTCTGAGGTTACTGTTAAATTAAAGTATTATATTTTATGTAGAGTAGGTAATATAAGTTTCTTGTTTTAAACCAAAATACACAATTTTTCACGAATTCCGTGCACCAAGGTAAACATTCAAGTTGGCGCTCTATTACATGCTTGATCAGGATATATAGGTCGCATGCTTTACCAAATGAAGTGATTCCACTGCCTTTATAGAATTGCATACCAATAAAACTTACTCATCATTCTCAAAGATCGCGGAATAGAATTTAAGCAGAATATATAACCAAATAAGTATTAAAATTAGCTAGTTTGCTAGATACCTATAGTTTCCTTTTCAGTTTATTGAAATATTCTAAATCTCAATAGTTGCTGTAAAACCCACAGTTTGTGTACATTTGTTAACTATTTTTGATTTTCCTAAGTATTGCAGTTAGTGCGATATCATTTTACTATCACTTCGAAAAGACAAAAAATTAAATATTACGGACGCGAAGAAGCAAAGAATATCAGGTGCTGGCAAAATAATGAAATTTTCGGTTGTGTAGTAGAAGCAGGGGCTTAACTAGGGAAAGCGCATGGTGAGCACACCCTTCGAACTAAGACTTAATTCTATTTTTAGCAAAATAACAATTCGAGCAAAAGTACATACCTCGAGGAAATATCAAAAGGTAACGATTACAAAATGTTTCTTTTACTTAAACGAATAAAGATATTAATAATTTGCCCCTTATTGAGTTGTTCCGCTATTTTGTACTGAAATATGCATTTGTTGTTTCCGTCTAGTAGACTGTGAAATAAATAACCTGCTTTGATGTTTTTCTGTAAAACATGTTAGTATTTGCTACTAGCCGTAGTAACACAGTTTTTGCAGTTCTGTGTTTTAGAGTTCTTTACTGGAATATACAGGGTGATTCACGAGCCTATAATCAACAACCTTTTAGCGTCTCACTGTTGGACACTGGCCTTTGCTCTGCCACGTGTTTCTCCTCAGCACTAAGGTAGAAATACGGGGGACCTACAGTAAAAGATTTTAGCTTTAAGATCTGACGATTGCAAGCTGGATTGGGAAATTGTGTGTAGTGGGTTGCAGCACAGGCTTTTTAAACATTACTTAGTACCGCTGGGTATCAAATTAAGCCAGAATCGACGCTTTGCTCAGAAAGTATGCGCCAAGCCAACTGAACTACCACCTACAATTTCTAAAATAGACAACCCGTACTACATATCACAAGATAATTGTTATTTATAGAATTATGAATTAGATATACCTGTTTGTTATGCTTGCCAATTTACTGGCTTAAATGAAGCCCATTCAACTAACATACAGTTTGTAAAATCATCAATTCAAATGCACAAAAAACTAACATGATCTTAACAGAAAATTTCAATTTCAATTTTGTTCGAGTCACGTTTCCACTCTTATTTGACGAAGTGGATTTAAATACAAGACGTAATATGTGGTAGCCCGCGCACTCAAAGGTAAGCTGCCAAGTATAGCATATCAAATAGGCATCTGTAATTCATATTACCCTCAATAAACTTTTACATAGATATCGAAGTATCTTGCGGTATGTATTTTGGGTTGCTATAGTGTTTAGAACAGTAGGCTCGTACCCTCCTCTAGATCACCCTGTCTACATATTATGGTCTCAAAAAATAAATATTCCAATAGGACGAATTAATTGGTATAACTTTTATTTAAAAAGCCATTAAAAATGCGTAAATACACCATGTTTTTATGCTTAAGAATATTCATAACAAACACATCCGCAAGACCGAAATTTTTCCAGATTATTACAAAACGTAGGTGTAACCGCTTCTACATCACGAATAAATATAAAGAAATACATTTACCTAACTACATTATACTTATACCGCCCATCGAGAATTTACAGACGGCGATTTTCTTTTGAGACAACAATTTTCAAAAAGGCCCCTGCAACAGATTGTTCAAACCGACGAGAATGCTGTATTTTTGCCAAATCATTCCACAAGGCAAACTATGTGCTAGACTGTATTGGATACGAAAACGTTACAGTCAGCATAGAAGATATTAAATGTGTGTGGCTGAAATTCAGATAGCGTTTCACTCTATTTGTTTCTGTTGTAATACAAAGCAATTTTTATTAGCTAGAGACGGTTATAACCAACCATTTTTAGTAAGCAACTCAAAAACGTAGAACATTTTGCCCGCGAGCAATAATCTTGTTATAGTTAGGAATATTTGTATTATGCATCGAAACATCGAGGCGGGTTTCGCTACTAGACAAAAGAAAAAATTGTCAAAATCGTTAAACTGATAAGAAAATTAAATAAGAATAACAAAGTAAACAGTTTGCATCATTTAAGTTAGAAAAGTTAACCCTTTCATTTTAAAATAAACAGAAAAAATCCCTACTTCCTTATTTGATGGCAATCAGAAACACGTTAAAACTTGTTAAAACATACTCAAAACTAAAAATTATTTATAATATTTCTACAAAAAACTCACTAAAAAGAACGTTTAGCTTCACTCAGCCTCAGCGTGTTTCAGTACCCACCGTAATTTGTAGGTTTGTTCATGAAGAAATATACACAACCAATACATGGTGCCTCTAAGGTCTGTACATATGCATGAGACCAAAACAGAACGATTTCCCAACTTACCTATATCCAAACGTGTAGGGTTACGGAGTTACAGCCTTTTAAAGTGAGACTTATCTGATCACTTTTTGCATATAATTATGGTAATTGTTAAACCGATGTTCTGCTATTTCATGTGCATACGTTTTTTTTCCTTCCCTGCGCTCGTGTACCGTTGGTTCCAAAGACACAGCCTATAAGGCTTATTGTGTTCAATGTGCATACGTTACTCATCAAGGTTAGAGGTTAGAGCCTAATTTTAAGAAGTGCACCAAAGGAGTCTCAAGTGGGAGGATGGGGCACTATTTTCTACAATATCTCTTACATTATTTTGTTGTCCTTATTTTTGACAAAATCCTCTAATTCGGTATCCTAAATTACCCAAGAAAGGTACTTCCGCCATTTTATTAACATGACGCAGTACATGTCGTTGGCCGTCTATTGCATTTCTTTTTGAAAACTGCTTCTATCTCAAAATGTAATTTTGCAGACAGAAGTATGATATTTCTAAAAAAGTTTTGTACAGAATACATTCAAATCCTATTAATCCTAATTTCTTTGTGACACATTCCGTTATATATGCTATGTGTTTCAACGTGTACGCCATTTTACAATAATACCCGCAGGATGAACGTAAAATTGCTCCCGTATTACTTCTGAAACCAATAGTATTCGTAAAGTTTCAGCGAAAGATCGCCAGAAGAAATGAAATCACACGAAATAACTATTATTCTTCATTACCATTTGACAACTAGTTGTTAATTAATAGAGGAATCTACATTCCTGACAATATAAGTACGTTGCATATAAAGTCTTCATATGCATTTACATTATCAAAATTTATCAAAAAACCTCAATGCTGTATTTTGCAGTGGATTATGTATATTACATCCCAACAAATGTGTAATAGACGGCTTTTCCTGTAATTATGCTATGTGAATACACGTCAAGAAGTTAATTAAAGAACCAAAAATCGTTTGTGAATGCAGTGCGTGTGCTTATGCAAGGGGGCTGTTGAACTGCTGGATATAGCATTAATCTTTAGTTCTTGAATTTACCAGTGAAGGCAATTATAACATTACGATGTGTTAAAGAAAAGTCGGTAGATCCTTAACTTGAACAACCTCGCAAACATGTGTTCGAAGATATTCATTAGTATTCGGTAGGCAACTTAAAACACTGATTACAAAATATTGGACTTACAACTTACACAAAACACCTCACTCTAAGACGTTGAAGTTTCCATATAGGGATGTTATTTCACCTTTCGCGAGTGTAACTAAAGATTAACAAATTATTTTCAAGAATTCTGTGTATCTAGAAAATTTGACTGCGACTGCCAGTAAATATTAAATATGACTAGTTTAAGAACTTACTCTAGCTGTAAGTTTTGACATTAAATAGTAGTGAGAGGGTAATGTGAAAATTCTTTAAAATAAAACCCATATCGTGGAGATTACACTACATTACTACATTATTGGGTTATTGTTTGTTTATAATTGGGATCTGTTCTAAATACCAGGATAACGTAAAATATAAGTATTTTTCTATTACGAAGATCCTAAACCGATCTAGCAATTCAAAATTAAATGTAATATTTTAAATCGTGTAATCGTTCGATAGATTTCCCTGTCACTTTCCCTTGCATGTCTTAGACCTGCATACCTCCATCATAGAAAGCGAAATGGAGTCCATGTAAAAGGCAATGAGTCTAGCGTAGTAGATTAGATTAGATTATTAGCAGGGATTTGTAATGGGTTAGTTAGTATAGTTTGCACTTCGACTCTATGGTATTTTGTGGGCCCCTAATCCTTTCATAGCGTACCTCTGCCTTCCACGAGTTGCAGGATGTTTGTTGAGAATTGGAGAGTAGTTTTTGCTATTGCATAAAGAATAATGGAACTCATTTTGGATATTTAAACTAATATTTTGAACGTTGAATTACAATAGTTGTTTAGAACCTTTTGAGTTTTATTATTTAATTTCCGAAACTAGTCGGAAAAAAATGTTCAGAATGATAAAAAATTGTCAAGATTTATTTAGTTCCTAAAACAGAACAATGCCAAGACTCTACAGTCAATTTATTTGGTCGTATACTGAAGGTATTGTCTTTTATATTGACTGAAGTTCACTTCCAAAGCGTAGTTAGACGGCCCTAAGTCCCGGGAGGAACAGGCATAGGCATTTAAGGATTTGCCGATAAAAATGCTACATTTACTACCAAATTCTCAGGACGGCTTATAATCCCCTTAATGCACACTCATTTCTCAATTTAATAAGATAGAAATATTAATATAAAACGCTACCACTGGGTACGCCTGGTGCTTTTAAATCAGTAATGTTTAGCGGCCCGCAATTGCGGTTATGTTTATATTTTCCCAGACAGTTGAAGTTTTGAACATTATGCTCATAATTTAAATATTTAATCTATACTCGCATATGTATTTCAAGTTACATGTAACTGCCAATTAATTTTAGTTAGCATTTGAAAATCACGCCTCATTGATTTTGGAAACAGTCGTTCCTTCACACGTGTTTATTTTTTTTGTAAACTGTCATATATAATGAATGGAATTATAAGACAACTACCATTCGTAATTGAATTTTATAATTCCATATTTAAAACATTCCTTCTCAGCGTTTTCTTTCAGCTATTTATTTTAGGTAAATAGATTAGCAATATGACTTTGGATTAGTTGATCTCAAGTACGTAAGATATTCAATGACTGATGTCTTTAGCGCGGCCTGTTCTTGTGATAAATGGTTGGTTTAGTTTAGTCCATAACCTTTATAAAATATTACATTTTTTTGTTGATATAAACCCTCATAGGTATATGATATTCCACACATAGGCGGTTAACTAAACACTAAATTATGGAAGTTCATTATTTAGTTTGGTTCGTCAGACTTTTAACTTATTTTTACGAAAATTATTAGTTCCAGAATTAATGGGGCCATACAGTTCGTGTTGTTTCTAATATTGGGGTGCACGTGTAGTAGGTTCCGACGATCTAGCGCCCACTTTTTGGCCTATAAAAGTAGAAGTAAATTGTTATTGGATTCTTGATGTAAACGTCAAAAAGCACAGTTCCTTTACAGGTTTCCTTAACCCTTCATCTGCCCAGCGCTTTGAGGTATCTCAGCAGCTTACGACTTCCCTTAACGATTACGCTTTGACGTATCTCAGCGGCAGCGTCAAGTTCCATTAACCACTCAGCTGCCCAGCGCTTTGAGGTGTCTCAGCAGCTTACGGGATTCCCCTTGACGATTGCGCGTCGAGGTATTTCAGCTACAGCGTCAAGTTCCATTAACCCTTCATCTGCCCAGTGCTTTCAGGTATCTCAGCAGCTTACGGCTTCCCTTGACGATTGCGCTTCGAGGTATCACAGCTGCAGCGTCAAGTTAGATTAACCATTCACCTGCGCAGCGCTTTGAGATATCTCAGCAGTTTACGGGTTTGCCCTTGGCGATTGCGCTTCGAGGTATTTCAGCTACAACGTCAAGTTCCATTAACCATTCACCTGTCCAGCGCTTTGAAGTATCGCAGCAGCTTACGGGCCTCCCTTGATGCTTGCGTTTCGAGGCATCTCAGCTGCAGTTTCAAGTTCCTTAATCATTCACCTTGCACCTTTAGAAACCACCCTGCACACAGGCCTATAACTTCATCTTTATTCTTTTGTTTTACTGAGCAAACAGTTTAATTTTCCAAAGGAAATCGTTTTACTTGAGATCGCATTGCGCTACCCCGGCTAAGGTTTCCAGCAGTTTCCTAGTCTGAACAGGGATAGTGTTTTGCACGGTTTGCAGTTGATATTGAAGTTAATTCAAGTAGTAAACCCCTTTGGTGTTTTATTTTACGCATTAAACACAACACAAGGGTTCGTAACGATACAGTATGCCACCACTAAGTTCTCCTGGTGCTTTTGAATAAGTAATGCGTTGGCCTTAAATAATCATAAATGCATTTTTTTGATGAAAATCTTAGTGATTACTAGTATTAACGTTTCAATCCATTTTTATATCTTTTTGGAATTTTTAATTTAATAGACATGATTTCCAAGGTATATTTACTCTCAAAAGTGTAAGATGTTCACAATTATGGAAAGTTCTCCAGAAAACCACATATCTACCTATTTATGACTGGCTAATGATTTATCTTTTTTTTTTCAGTTAAAGAATTATTTTGCGTAAACGATTAAAAAGTCTTTAAATATTCCGTATAATAATTTAAAGTTTCTATTTTTTATTTTATACTTTTTGTATACTACCTAACTCACTATTTCACTTCCTTACAATACCCTACCTCCGAGAAACTATAATACCAGGCGAGCTTTTTGTTTTATTCCAGTATAAATCGATTAGGAAGTTTTTAATCCAGAAAAATAAATAAATAAATGGTGACAAATATGTGCTTTAAAATTATATCGTACATTACTAAATTCATTTATACCCAAAGTTATGCCTCACCTGCATTCTACATACATCCTTCTAGGGTTTGTGAATGAGCATTGAGCAATACGAGTCAGTATACTTCTTTCAAAAGGAAATACCATATAAAAATAATACCGTAGGAAATGCGATTGATGTCTTGTTTAAATAAATTGATATTAAACGAAAATTTCTTCTTATATCGTTTATCACAAATTTCGGATATATCAAACACATTTTGCAAGTTCCTTGTTCGTTATTGTCGCTTTCAGCTGCGCTAAATTTATATTATTTCACATAATTGGAATGTTGTTGGTTTTAATATTTAATATTTTCACAATATTTCGCAAAATCGCAAATACTCAAATAGTTCCTCTAGTACCATTGTCTTAGGCACATACGTAGAAAGTCGATAAGCTATCTACTGCATTACAGATTTCGCCAATGGTAGAATTGTTTGTTTCGTTGTTATTGATCAGTGAAAATTAGGCAAGTGGGATTTCGAAACCTAGATATTCAGATCTAAACAGATGAAGTACCTACGTATATGAATTCAACTTATCAATAATTGGTAATTTCTAAGAATTGCTTAAATAACTTGCTAGGCTATATATTGTAACACTTACAAATTCGGAAGTACAGTTTTACAACCCGTATGACATAAGGCCCATTGTTTATCGGCACGTATGGTTCAAATATCCTATCTGTACAAGTAGGTACATATTAGGTATTTCGAATTGTATTCGCAAGTAATCTGCGAAAGAATGATAAATCGAGGATTTCGATTCAATAAAAACTTCGAATACTCGAAATAAGTATACCTATATTGAAAAATTTGCGTACGTACAACAATAAACCGGGAGTGTGGGTGGAATTGGAGTTAACGAGAAATTGAGGTTCGGCTGTAACCCCACAATTACTTTAAAAGCATAAAGTAAATGCATTACCTTTAATTTTTAAATTTTAAATTTGTGCTTCCAAAACTGGTATTTTGGGAGAATCGCCAATATTTAAAATTTCATAGTTATTGTACATCGTTTTTGCTAATACCAAGAAGGTCGTTAACGAAAAGTATTGAAAGTTTTAGTAAATTGTGACTAAGGGAAAGGTATTCAAATAATAAAAAAAAATGTAAGCATACCTACTAATTAAGTCAGTTAGCAGTTAAGCATGCAGTATAAAATCCACAACTCTAAAATTCTTGTTGGTAATTGCATTCACGATAGAATCGACAAAAACGCGGGCTAGTATACCCGCGCTATCTCACTATCAGATAAGGCTAATGAGAAGTGAGATACACTACACACAAACAATTTTTGCATAGGGATTAATCAGCCTAGTCCCCACTGCGGGTGAGGCCATCTTGGACGTAATGGCGCCCTATTCGCCAACGGGGCGGGATTTCCCCGGCGCCTCGGGGGGGTCGGGTGGTGGGGTGACCTAGGTGGGCGCCGCAAAAGTGCGCATGCATGAGTCTTCAGATCCTCGTGCGTAGACTCTTGGTGAGGACGACAGCAGCAACGTCGCGAGTGCCCCGTGTCCTTCAGTGAGTGACTTCCTGACGCCATCACGGAATTCATAAACTCAGTGCAGGGCCAATGTGCACCGGGTTCGTTATCGGTCGTCGGGGGCGCTGTGTCATTTGGAGGTGAGCCGCCGAGTGTTTTGGCGTCCACCCCCATCGTCGTCGCGGCGCCGGCTGCCACCATGAACCAGCTCGGTACTGTTTACGCTACCAAGCGTCGCCGTCGGAATGGAAAAAGGTAGGATTAATTATAGTAATATAATTAAAATACCCACACGAAGTAACTATGAGACGGCTATGATTAAAGTTCGGTCGAAATTAAAGGGTTGGTTAGCTCTTAGCAATAAAAAAACTATACTTAGAAGTATAAGAAATCGATTTACTTCTTAACGTGTAAAAGGGTAATTACTTAATGTTTTGTAGTACCTACATATTACATGTGTTTATTGTTCGTCATTGGTGGTTACTGTTCAAGAAAATGCTTCTAGGTGTTGTTACTATATGGTAAAACTACTTTTAAACGTTTCTATTCATAAAGCATTGGAGTCTAAGCCATTCAATTAACTATGAAAGCCTTTTCCTCTTAAATTAGCAGTAGTTATACTACTAACTGTTATTACCAATCAATTGCAGAATCTTGTATTTATTTTACACATCGCAGTATTTACCATATTAATTTCTTATGCCAAAGAACAGTAATTTTTCGCAACCATTTGATTAATTATAAATTTCTAATATTAATAAAATAGGTAAAATATCTACAGTAGGTATGTTTGTGCATTTGCCTCTCTAATAACAGTAGTTACCTATACAGGTAACATAAGATATTTGATTGTTAATCTTTAAATGCTTATAGATCAAGTACAATTATTACAAAACAATTGCAATATTTTTGGGTGTAATATCATATGTTGCGATGTTTTAGAATGTTATAGATTCTTTATGGTAAACAAAACAGTACATTTCCCAACTATCAATTAACTAGAAAAGTCTTGTAATAAAGTATTTCTAAAGAAACTTCCTTAATAGCAATAGTGCTACAGATAACATAAGAGACTTGATTGGCAACTCTTAAATGTTACAAAGTAGATACCACTATTATTGCATCGCCATTGGGTGAATTTTACACTTTTGTATATTTTAAAATATAATAATAAATTTTTCATTCCCAACACAAAAAGGCGTATTTTACCATAATAGTAAATTGCTTTCTTTTTCTATTAGATTTGTTAGAATAGAAATATTTCACACCACGCTCGATAATAGCACATTTAAATAATTAAATCAAAATGCAATATTACTAGTTTTTATCAATTTACTATACATTTTCCTTGTTCTATTTTTGCTTGGTTTTTGAAATACGTATGATAAACTAAATAGCTTATTTTTGATCATGTTAAAGTATGAACTACACAGTAGAGCAATAGACGATAATTAAATAGCTTTCTATGCGCTCAATGTAAATCATCCTTTGGTAAACTTTACCCAACTAAATAGACGATAGACATAATGATAAAACGAAATCTGAAATCAGTGGTGGATTTCTCCAAAAGGTACATGCAATCGATATATTTTTTCAGTTTTGAGCTAGCTCAGCAACCCAACGATTTTAGACAAGGGTTTAACAACAATCTTCCAACTGTTTTATTAATAATTAAATCTTAATGAAGAATACTAAACTTATTTTATATTAGGTAAATACTAGAACATTTAAGGCATGATAAGTTAGCTATTATAGGAACTAAATAATGTTATATCCATCCAATGAAGTTCCAATCCATTTTCAAATCACTGTTGTAGAATTTTCAAGGCTAGTTTTCAATACCAGAAAATTGATTAAACTACAAAAGTATGACTATCAAAAAATATCCATAATGGAATTTCAAGTTGCATCATCTCTATCTATCTCACGGGTAATGTTCCATTGTTTGGCAAACTGAAAACTAATAATATATATCAAAACTGCGGTTTATGGCGAGGAGCAAGACTAATTGTAAAAATGGCATTAACATAAAACTAGAATTCAATAAAGTGTGAAAATAGCACACTATTTACAAAATTTACTATTAGCAAATGTTAATGTACGATCATTGTAGTAGATATTTATTACTTTTAATGAACCGCGCCAGTGTTTTGATTCAAACTGTCGAAAGTCACGTAAAATGTTTTACTGTGTAACTTCTGTAATTAATAATAGTACATAATTCTAACATTAACAATCACTATTGGTAGATACCTACATGTATAACGCATTTAGATGTAAGTATGTGCTATTTAAGCATTTGTAATTTTTCATGCATCAAAGAATGTAAATAAAGTAACCAAATAAGCACTGTATATTTATAAATACCTTTTTTTTTTGGAAGAATACAAACAAAATATTTCAACTGTTTAAGGAAAACGCAAATAAAATTTCGTTAGTGTTTTAGAAGAAACTTAATTGTTTTAATATCTAGTGTTTGTAGATGGAGTTAATCTTTCTGTTGTTTAAATTTAAACTAGTTTGTAATATGTGAGGGGCTTTCGCCCTCTTCACTTATTTTTCTTGTTATTGTTATGAATTGACGATTTGATTTGGATAATGCATTACTCCCCCTTTGTTATATTTAATCATTCTACAAATGCTTTTTAATTTAAGAATGATTTGTCTTTGTGTAAAAAAATATTTTAAATAGTTAAATTTTTTGGTAAATTTTTTGGTGAAGAAATTTTTGGTGAGTACTTTTAAGTCTTATTATAACCAAAGTTAACTTGGTCTTCCTTTTATTGTAGTTTGATAATGGGCCACAGTATGTCCCGAAAACGTTAACTAACTAATACTTCATTTATTAAATTTTGTGTGGGATTCGACATTGAAGTTTTATTATTTATTTACACCTATCCCATTATGAGAATAGTGAACATCAACGATTTTATGGAGTTAATCGGTTAAATTGTTTTTATGAAAATCTCTGGAACGTGCTTTTAAACTAGCCGTCATAGTTCTTTGCATACATTAATTATTAACATATCTTTATTCGAGTTCTCTGAATTTAAGTTAGTATCTATATTAAACTAGAAGTACTTATTATAATTTCAAACAAAATTAAAAATCCAAAATACAAGTAAATACGATTTATTAGACAAGCTTATACAACCATCACCATAACAGCAAGGCTATATATTTTTTTTTGTCGAATAAATTATTCACCCATTTCGGTAGATGTTCGATGAAATCAACCATTGTTACACTTTTTCAGTTTATATTTAGTCAATATCTACGACACAACAATCCCAAATACGGTATGCATATACCTACGTCTCTCATATACCTGTTAAATATGTAGGAACATAATAAGTTCATTATCCATGGCGATATTAGGAATATTGCACAAAATGTGGTTTCTAATGGAAGTGATAAAACGTTTTTAAGATATTTACATCATCTACCTACCAATAATGTCATTTTGTATGTACCTATTATTCTAGTCCTATTTAAAAACTATACATAGATATTACTGTACATACAAGTTTCTTAACCAATGGTGAAATATGTAATTTCAAAATACGGCGAAAAATTTGAAAATCGTTTGCATGCAACGTCATATTAAGTTGAGTTTAGACGAAATTCTCCCTTGAATACACACATTATATTTAGGAACTAATTCCAAAATTATGAAATTATAAACAATTAATTCTAATTTTTCGAGTAATAAGGGCGCTTTACTAAAGAATTTTAATACCAGTAACCAGTAATATTATCTATGCTTAATGCTAAGGGTCCTTTGAGTAGCATTCAAATTAGATTTTGCGTAGTTTGTGAAATTACATGAATTTACTATGACATAAAATTTAAGTGAAGCTATTTAGAATATACAACTGTTTTGTCAAGAAAATATTTCAATTTGTTGAATTAATGTATCTTTCTCTTCTGACGTATTTCATTAAAGTAGAATTTCACTACATAATAGATAATTTTTCTTGGCGACAAGAAATCTTTTTTAACTGTTGACCGTTTAGTTGTTAAATTGTGGTATTCAGACTTATTTTAAGCTAAACTCATACTATTCTAGATACCGTAGCCGGACATTTTGAGACACTTTGTATGGATATCGTCTCTTTATTGGTACATATTCATGAAAATACTTTCCCAGTATTTGCGAACTTATTTTTGTTTGTAATTGCTTCAATAAGAAGCTATCCCTCGAAATATGCAAATATATCACGGAAGTTTCTGTTTCATAATCACTAACAGGATACTACGATGAACATCATACAATTATTGATAAAAACTTATACAAAAAAATAGTTAATAGC
>JABXWE010011894.1:0-24300 GCA_014611495.1 Limonius californicus | reverse complement strand
GTGTCAATGTATATTATGTGAGGTAAATTTGAAAATTCCTCAAAATCCTTCATTTCTTCAAAATGCTCTTTACAACTTGGAAAAAAAGAAAAATCATTTTTTTCTAATGTAGACTTGAAGAGCTTAATTTTATTCTTAAATCCATTTATGTGTCCAAATAAGTTGGCAATTTTCTGCTGTTTTCCTTGTAGCTTCAAATTCAATTCGTTAAGGTGAGATGTCCGGTCTGTTAAAAATGCAGGGTCTACTAAAAATTGTGCATCTACCATTTGATTTTCCAGTTCCGTAGTGTTCGACTTGACTTCATCTTTAAGGAAAATAGGAATCTCCTTGCGTAGAGCGAAGAATCGTAGCAAACGGTTTCCGGCGCTTAACCAACGAATATCGGTGTGAAGTAACAAGTCCCCATATGTAGCCTCTACTTCAACTAAAAAATCACGAAACTTTCTGTAAGTCAAACCACGATTGCCCTCTCTAATAATATTAGTTATTTTAACAACCACTTTCATGACATTCATTTGACGTAAGGATTTTCCACATAGGGCCTCTTGGTGAACAATACAGTGTATCACAGGACAGTTGATGTTGTTTTGTTTCAAGAGTCCTGCAAATCCAATTTCAGTTCCTATCATAGCTCTGGCTCCATCAGTGACAATACAGGAACATTTATCGAATCCCCCGTAGTCTGACACCTCCTTATTTACAGCTTCAAAAATATCCGTACCCTTGGTTGTACCATGGAGAGGAATAAGATCAAGCATCTCCTCTGCTACACTGAAGTCGTTTTGAATAGTTCGGATAAAAATTACATGCTGGCTAATGTAGCTCATGCAGTTTTTTGGATACATATTGATTAATATGGTCCACCCGTCTTGCAATTGTTTGATGCGACACTGAGACTGTTTTTTTTTTCATTGAATTGTTTTGCCATTTTGATTGCACAGTTTTTAATAAGAACTCCATCACTAAAAGGTTTCTTCGCTTTGACAATTTCCAGCGCTACTTCGTAAGAACCGGCAATACTGCACTTGTTATCAGTGTCAAATTTTTAAAAAAATGTTGTTTGTTGTTTTAGTTTTTTCTTATAATCCGTAATGATAGCCTTTCTTGACTCCCCTGTATATTGCTGAAACGTTTTCTCGTGTAACGTAGTGTAATGTCGTTTCATATTATATTATTTGGGAACCGATGGTACTTGCATACAAACAATGCACTGAAGTTTATTATTGCTGTTTGTGATTAAATAGTCTGATTCCCAAAGGTCATTATAAACTCGATGTTCGTTCGTTATCTTTCTTTTCTGGGAAGACATATTTCACCGAGTATTTCACTTAAAAAGGCTTTAGAATTGATGCGTAACGCACACTAGAACAATTATTAACTAACTCTGCCCGTCCCGCTTGACTCAACCTTCTTTCATACGTGCGCGTGGCTTCTCGAATATTCGAGGGTGATCGAGCAAGATCGGTCCGATTTCCAGTAACTTCGCTGCGACCTTCTATCCGTCGCCAGTGGCGTCACACGTGTTTTTATTTGTATTTGATCGGACCTCATGTTGGACAGCCCTGCTGTAAAGAAACCAAACGAACGTTGCAATCCCTCACTTTAAAGTACGTTTGTCTAAATTTTCAAATGCCTATGTTTTGTTTACAGTTAATTACATCTACATTCCGTAAGAAACTTTTTAAATAACGCAAGGTTTTTATCTTGACAGATTTTTCTAGATCTCGATGCTATTCAACGTCTGTTACGCTTTTCTAAGTAAGTAACAAATTTACTCGCTGACTCGATCCTTTTACAGTTTTTAAAGTAGTTAGTGCGGTGCGCAAAAAAATTCAATGTGCACACTGTTATAGCTATTTACCGCTACGTAAACTTACGGTAAAACTTTCTTGAATTGAAATTATATCTACAATTGTATGTATTACTTTTATTTTTCGAAATTTCAAATTGTACTTTTAAACCATTTAAGTGTTTCTACATTACTTTACCTGGTAGTGTAATAATTTCATTTAAGCTGCCAGATATAAACGGTACAAGCTGTAAATATATTTCGTGGAGTTGTTATTTGATTGTACTTGTAATCTAAAGTTATTCTAATGTACTATCTGGAGATGCTGTTCAACCTGCGGCAATTAGCTAAAGACTAGGTCTATTACACGCGACTCCCGCTCAGTAGTGCCTCGGGGAAGAAGGAATTTCTAAGCTACTACTAATATGTGCGTATAGCACAGCTAAAGAGCCATTGTAGGTACATTATTAGTTCATTAACTTGTATAGCTCGTCAATCTTTCAGTTTTAGAAGCTAAAGAATAGAATTCGATTCAGGTATGGCTATGCAACAGCAGGAAAGAATAGTAATTCCAACTGTATGTAGGTAAACTTTCATAAAACGAATATTTGCAATCTGTTTTTCCAACAGCAAACAACCACTAGTCAGGGGGAGTAATTAAATACAAGTGTTCAGTTTTCATGAAATAAATTCAATTTCAGAGCAATTAACTTAACCACAACCTCCAACTGACATTTAGGCAAATAAACCCTGTTATCAGGCATTCCCTTACCAAAACTGTCTTTTTCAACACAAATCTTAAAATAATTGCGTTATTCCTAATGTTTAGCTTTACTACTTTATTCTAAAACGGTTGGATCTCCAACGCAAATATATCGTCTTTTAAGATAGTTAATCACCAAAAATTTTCTTATTTTTATGCTGAGTGATATATGTCTGTAATAAAGCAATTACTTAGCATGTAATTTTTTTTACTCGTCTGCTAATGAAATTGCTTCCACTTGACATTTGTAAACATCAACAGAAGTCGAACAAAACGAAGGTTAATGGGGCACACTTAAGTTATAACTTCTAACGGCTAAAAAATATTTTATTCTTGAGCTGTACTGTTATTTTTAGAAAACCGGGTTCCCTAGACACATTCTGAATATTTTTACACAAATTGTGTTGAAATATAAAATTCATTTACGGCTCAAAACTTATTTTTACCTAAATAGTATCTGAAGAGAACTCCGCGGCCTACAGGATTTTGAAATGTTTCATTTTTGCTTTTGATGATGTTTACCGTGTTCACATTCTTATTTGTTCTTTGACTTTGATTTAAGTCTTTGGGCAATAAGAGCTAAAAATAGACAGGGTGTTTTTTATACGGGACAAATAAAGGCCAGAGATTGTATTCCCACGCTTGAAAATGGGTATGCGGTTGACACTATTTTTACATAACACAAAGCAATGAGATTTTATGAATGTAAATTATTCTCAGATGGGAAATTACTTTGAAAGCATCTAGTGTCAAATCACTGAAATCCGTTACCACAATGAACCGGATGATGATTCTATAAGTAAGACGAGGAATTATGCACAATAATCTACAATACCATTCGGCTATGCAGTATGTCCCATAAAAGTATTCCGTAAATTTGAGAATACATGCAGGAACACAAAATAAGTAAAAACTTCCTATTAACATATGATCTACTTCTCGCTGAAAAGATAGAAGACATTTTATTTTACTAAAATCTATTATAATACTATAAAGCATTGTTAAGAACTACTATAGTCAAAGCAAACATTTAAAATGACTGCTCTGTATCTGAATACAAGCTTGTGCTTGCAATAACGATTGTTGAAGACGTTCAAAGTGTTTCTAAGACGTTTTGACACGGTCGATTTTGCGTAGCTGATTTGGAATGGCCAGTTTGGCGCAGGGACGGTTTGGCGCAGGGATGGTTTAGCGCAGGGACGGTTTGGCGCAGGTACTGTTGGACGCAGGGACGTTTGAGTGCAAACTATTAAAAGTTTTTTGTTATTAATAAAATTGCTGAATTATTCATTTTTATTAATAAATCCAATTAATAAACAACTGATTGCACTTCATATCCAATATTACATTAAGTAATGGCGTCAATAGCAACGTTTATTAAAACAAACCCAATGTTACATATTTCTATTGGTACAAAATAGACTTTGGAAAAAATCGAATACTTTAAGAGCTATTTAATAAATTGTTAACCTTAAAAATTGTGCTTTCTAGCTGAACTACGTATAAGCAAATTGTAGTCACTCTCGGTGAAAGGGAAACTAATAACAAAATACACTCATCAAAACTTTATATAGTTTTAATAATAAAAATATGTATAAAAATGCCAGTACTTTCATTGACATACCGTATATTTTGAGGTAGACAAATAGTAAGTTTTCGATTAAACTACATAAATACACAAATATTGTAGCATAAAAATTATTTAGGGACGGGTAAGGGGTGGCGCCAACATCTAGTCACCCAAATGTCAACCTCACCTGCACGTGGTACTCTCTGGCGACCCAGTGTTCGGGGGTTTAACCGGACCCCAGTGGTTCCGAGGTAACGGGGCCCTCCACGTCGGGCTAATCACCTACTGGAGGTATCATGATTCAAAGAATTGGACGGATTGAAGAAAGACGATTGGAGCGGAAAAGGAAATTGAGATTTGGAAACAGATTGGCAGGAGACAAAAACAACTACAGGAAATGGATCGAGGCACCCGACGCCGTTTAGGCAACAAGGGAAAAGTGAAAGAAGAAGAAGAAGAAAAAAGTATTTAGGAATGCTTATTTTTGAACATTTGGCGAAGGAATTTTTATTAAATCAGTTATTATATCAATTGGTTTTATTAATAAATTTTAATAATTCAGTAATTTTATTAATAACTTTAATAATACATAACTTTTTACTGAATAAACCACTTTATATATGTTTGCGCCCAAACGTCCATGCGTGTATCCGTTCCCGCGCCATACCGTCTCTGCGCCAAACCGTACTTACGCCAAACCGCGTCTGCACTAAACTACCGAACAAGCCATAAATTGCCTTGTTCCGTAACTAAACCGAGCGCGCAAAATCGGCCCCTCCAAAATGTACGGCCCCGCGTTTAAAATCCCCTCTACTATTTTCATCCCAACCGTTTCGGCTTCTCGCTAATAGTTCCTGCTTTGTATTTTGTCTTTGTCTATAAACTAAATTTGTAAAATGCCCACAAAATTTAATGGATTCATACCCGATGATCTCAGCAGTCAAATAACTCCTTCCAATCCATCGCCGGGGATGGTTATTATCAAGAATCTGTCTTGTGGCTAAGAGAAAGTGCGCAGGTGCTCCGTCATGCATAAACCAACAATTACGGGGTAATATAAGATGCCCATCGTCTAGCAAATCCGGGAACATGTTTCTTGAAAACAATTCATAGTCCTGACGATGAAGTTTATTAGGTAGTTAAAATTATCCAATCAGATTATCGCCCATTATACCACACCACATTTTAACAGAAAATTTATTTTGCTTTCTCATAGGGCGAACAGCATGTCGATTTTCAACGTTTCAAAGATGGCCATTATGGAAATTAGCAATTTCGTCTCTGGTAAAGCAAGTTTGTTCCGTATACATTATGATGCTGGAAAAGTGAGGGTTTTGGACACACTATTCTGAAAACCATTGAGTCAATCATTCGCAAATTTAATGCTTGTTCCTTCAGAAACCGGTTAAGGGTAGGTATAGCTGTTGTTCACGGGGTACCCTCCGGATACAATATTTAGGAATGCTTGTCATTGCAGGAATTTTAGAAATACTAACTTCCAGATTTTCATTATCAACGCTTAAAATGTCATCTTTAACAATAGGTTTTCCATGAATATTTCGATCACGATTAATAGTACTTGCCATAAACGATCCAGTTTCTCGCAATCTCCGACCATTAGCCAAGAATGATTTTGCACATGGTATGTGTACCTTTGGGTATTTATTGCGATAAAGAGAAACAGCAGTAGCAGCACTGCCTTAGCTTTACTGAAAGCCAGCCCCATAACAGCATATTCTTCAATGTGTAAGTCCATTTAAACAGCAGATCTTCAATGACAAATGTGTTGATCACAGCCTCCTAATAACAGTTGTGAACATTGTTGTATTGAGGATTTGTTGAAAAATATATACAGTTAAACAAAATGTGAGTTCCAAGACCATATGTTCATAGAACGTTTTTATTTGTCTCCCCCTGAATGTATTCCCAAATTTATGGAATATATTTCAGGAAAAATCTGTATAATGTATTAGATTTACAGTGCCAAGGATATGAGGTTTAATCAAATAATACGGTGACTAAGTAGCTGCAAAGAAACACAGGGTGAGTCTGCTAACATTTGGTCTCTGTAATGCTCCATTTTTTTATTCGTTTGCTTTATGGGCAACACTAAAATATTTCAAACATATATTATGAATTTTACTCGTGACTTCAAATTACTACGTATTAACGTAAAATGTAAAGTAAAACGTAGAAATTACATATCGGCAAACAGAGTTTCGCCGATGCTGTCTTCGCAGTACTTTTAGAAGCGCTGTTTTGCTATTAGTTTGTGCCACTTGCTATCGATTCGAATCTCCACGGCGGCGTTAATTTGTTTTGTTTAAATAAATATACAGAATAAAAGAAAAATCTTATTCGCGAAGTGTCACTAATATAATGATGCAATTTCATGCAATAAGCCCAGTTTCGATTACCAACCGCGGTCGCCTTCGTTTTAATTTATATAATTTAATCTTTACTTCCTTTTAATGTTAGCGACACTATACAATTCGTGTTCACCTAATACTGTTCATTTAGTAAAATTAATATTTCATTTTATTTTTTGCCAAAGGCTCCTCAAAACCTACTGATAGAGATAGTTGGTATTAACAAAGGAAATAGAAATCAGATTAAAAAAGCAGTGATAATACGCGCAATCCCAACAAAGTCAACAATTAAATCGTAAGAAATGTTCCCGGCCGGTAATCAAAACCGGGTTTGTCTCGTTCTGTAATGTCATTTTTAGTTATATTGGCGATACTTCCCTAATTAGTTTATAAATTATTTTATAAATTTATTGAAACTAAAAAAATTAAGTCATAGTAACTGAAATCAGTAGCAATTGGCGCAAATGAATATGTAAAATGCCGCATTTAGAAGTATTTGCGAAGACAGCATCAGCGAAACTCTGTTTGTCGGTAAGTGATTTCAAGGTAGATGTATTATTATTTTATTTAATATTTTATCTTAATACTGCAGTAATTTGAACTAGCGGACAAAATTCGAAGTATTTTTAAAATATTTTAGGAGAACCGATAAAGCAAACAATTAAAAAAAGAATTACAGAGAACACCGTTCCACGTAATGCGCATCACTGAAAGATTTAATTTTTTACAATTATTTATATATGCAGCTTCTAAAAATTATTTAATCTCGTCGGAAGAGCAAAAAATTATTTATGACAGTGCTTATATAGATGAGGCACTATCTATTACAATTGATACAAAAATTTTTTTCTTTGGTTTCGAAGAAGCGATACATGAAGCTGATTCTTTATATCAGACTCCCTCTGTACATTAAAAAAATTAGTATTATTGGTTCTCACATACATATTGCAACGTTCTAAATGAATTTTTCTTAACTTTCCTTAGTCGTATCGTGTTTAAATACTTCGTGAAAAATTATTGATCTCAGATGTTCAAACATGGAGTTAATTCTTGAATTGTTAATCTTGTGTTAGTACGAATTATCTGGTTAACTTTAAAAATGTGTTTTGGTATTTTCCAAGTCGGGGTAGCGATTTGGTCTTTGTTCGTCCTCAGCTGATTCCGAAGCACTTCGAAATTGTTCAAACCATTTTTATTTGTATTTATGGTAGCATACTCATCTGCATATACATTTATTAAAATTGCGTTCTTTGCCCAGTAACAAACAAAACTCCCTATTCACTTGTTGTTCATGATCTATCTTCACAATAAGTACACGAAGCACAACGGAAAGTGTACTCACAACTGAGAATTTACAACTAAAGGAAGATTACACTAACATGTTCCATCTCAGCGGTTATCTAATTTTTGGATGAGGAGAGCACTGCACGTGATTCATTATATTTTGAGAACGTTATGTGTTGTTATGTTCAGTTAAAAGTTGTACCGCTTTATTTGAATGGTCACAATCTAATGGCCGCTCCATAGAACTTAAAAACGCAATTTTAATGGCAATTTTGTATTGACTACAGTTTGTTATTTTTCCGTTCAGAAATTAATTTATGACCAAACCCGTCTCGACGTTTTCTTTCTTTGTGAACCATATTTGCCGAGCTAGAAAACACTTCTCAGAATTCCCCTTTATTGCTTCCCGAAGGTTTTCCCGAAACCTTGGCTTAGGTGACGTTTTATTGGGAACGCGGGGGAGAAAGTCAATAGGCGACAAGCTCTGGGTCGGAACGGAGGTTCTTCGACGAGCGGGTCATTTTCGCGGCTTCTGCCATCTTAAATTTTAACGTACCGAATATTGCCGTAGGCAATTATTTATTTCGACTAAGTTGGATCCAAATATATGTTAGCAGTTTAGCCTTGATATAGGGCAATTAAGTAAAGTTGCTCTTTCGTTCGTTGTGTTTCGTTACCTCATTGGATTAAACCCGTGAAAAGGTGATAGTTAGAATCGGCGGCTATATTGTAATCACCTGAAGTTGCCATCGCGCTGAACGCCCTTTGGAAATCATCTAAAATCCCAGGGGCGTACCAACCAAGTCTTCGCTCCAAACTTCCCTGGAATCGCCTACACTTTTTCCCGGACTTGAAAGCACCTCAGACTGTACATCGGGGAAAGAAAAAAGGAACAACCCCAGTTTTGTGCCGGCCGCTCCTAGAATCGTTCAAGGTAAAAATCCAGTTTTTGTGTTGTGATAAAGAAACCTTTTTTTTTGCTCGCGTTAACTTGCAAACTTCAAATTTTACCTTCATGTATATAGAAAGATGACCTTCAGTCGCCATATGTGGTGTTAGTTGTTAATTATAAAACTACCAGATTATATTCTGTTTTATTCTTGTGAACTTCAGCGTCTCTGGTGTACGTAGCTGTATGAAAAATGTAAATCCCGTTGCACCAGTGGCGGCGAGTTTTTTTTTCTGAACGTTCAAAAATTAACAAATATGTAATCCGAACTTATAGCGTTATGACTTGTTGTAATTTTCTTGTACTGTCATTTTTTAACAATTTAATTATATGTGTGTTAAAAATTTACTGCCTCTTATTGTGTCTTTTGTACTTGTTTGTGTACGAATTTTGCAAGCTTCAAATATATAGGAAGATGCACAATACAGGTGAGTTCCATTCCCGTAAGCTGTTGGCTTCTCGGCCTTCTACGAGGACCTACAATCAGCTGGATTTGGAAGGTGGCGCCCACAAATTTTGATTTACCCAGTACACAACTAAAGATTTCCTCCCGTAAGCGATTTTCACCAACTCCCCCTACTCCTCTGAGCTAAGCTGTAGACCTTTTTCCACTTCTCTGGTTACGGGTCATCGAAAAAGTTCGATTGGCCCGTAACAGTGTGTTACCATCTATTCACCGTGTATGGTATCAGAAGAAGTAGTAAGGATATATTATTAATAAAATTGGAAATACAAAATATTTTCTCTATAGAGCGGTATTACAAATTGGCAGACATATTTGAAAGAATTGCAAAAATACTGCAAGGAATTTAATATAGCTTTGTAATTATTGGATAACGTACGAAATGAGTGCAGCATTTAACAAACAATAAAAACTGATAAAGAACAACTTTGGAGGATTTTTATTGGTTGAATTTGTATGATTTGAATCAATTCTCAGGAAATTGGAGTTAATTAACTGATGTAAATCCATATATCGAGTGGGACTCAGGAAAACTATTTTATAAATACAAACTGAAATTAATTATTTATTTTATTATCTAAATCATTATGGTTGTTCATTTCCCTTATCGTTATAATTTCATTAAACACATCCACTGCATTCACTTGTATCTGACGCACTTCTAAAATTATGCATAGCCAGCAAGGATGAAAATCTAATCATGGCGATATTTAGAAAACAGATGTTGTAATTATGAAGGATCTGCGACAATTATCTACATGATATACCAAGAATATGTTGTAAAGTGCGTATACCTTGTTGAATCCAAAACCGCATCGATCCGATTGCAGCAGATACAAACGATTTTGCGTCTTATGTGTTGAACACTTTGTAGTCTGTCTACTATGAATATGAGTTTTGGGAAACACAAGAGTTGAGACAAGTAGAAGTGATACAGAATTAATATATGCACATGTGTAATAAAACGTACTGTGTGTACCAAAGGTTTTAAAATAAATAGTGATTGAAAGAAATTGTTGTTGGTAAGGTACACCTCTTTATGACATCGTGCAAAATGTATATTAAGTGCTAAACTTCTACATGTTAGAATAAGGAATTATGCAATAAATTAAATATTTAAATTTTGCAATAGTATATTGTTAGATATTTAGATTACCAATTAAAATGAATTGTCATCTGAATATAAAATAGTTTTATACGGTAAATATATCCCATCCACATTCACAAAGGTAACTAGCAAGTCGCATCGTACGGTTTATCCGAGTCACATGTTTAGATAACACACTTCAAAGTAGCAACTCAACATTCGCTGTGATAGATCCATTTAATTAAAATGATCTTTAAAACACGTTTACATCACTAACGTAATAACATCAGTCATTTTCAATGATTGGCTTTGAGGTCAGATCGGAATTTCCTTAAAATTGTAGTATCATGGTTGCTACAAGCAACAACCCTTGTTAAAATAATTCTACAAGAAACCCCATTGTATTATAAATTCAGTGATAAACACACTCTCAAAACCCTATATCTACAATTAAAATTTTTTTATTAATATAAATTATGGAAATTTTACAAAATTTTACGAACATTTTGATAAACGTACTTACCAGAAAAGAATAAACTTAAATATTAGTAATGTATATAGACAAATACTCTTTGCCTGGGGAAATAGCTATAGTATTATTTAATTTCTAATTGACTAGGCTAATAGTATTTAACCAGATAGTTGGTATCTAACTGCGGCGAGGGGTGCCCGTTAGAGTAGAAGTTCGCTATATAATAAAGTAGGTTTTCCGAATGCGTATTTATTTATGTCGGCAAAATTACTACGATGTTTTATACAACATTCGTTAAAAATAGAGCAACACTGAATTAATAAGGAAATCTTGGTTATAAGCATTTTAAAATTAATGGGGTGTTTCACGTGCCGGAAATTTTGTGCGTTATATCCGAAGTCCGTTAAATCGAAGTCCGCAAAATCGAGGGTTATTGTATTTTTAATTCAGGGAAAGATTAAATAGGTTTAATAGCTAATATACCTAACCTTACCTAAATACATCGAATTCCTTTCTCAAAACCCGGATAGATGTGCCCGCTTGTTAAGCATTTTTGGAGCTACTCTTGTGTATTATTTATTACTAAGTACTTATTAGCGTTCACTTTATTTCAATATATTAAACACATGATTAAATCAAAATTATATTTACCCAATAACATGCACATATATAATACATACTACAAATAGGTTCTAAACACGTTGATACGCCTACATACCAAAACGGTTCTAACAAACAATATAGATTTTTCAGAAATTCTGCGGTTATCCGATATTCGAAATTGTGTACCTAACGTCTAGACTTCAGACAGACAAACAATACGCTATAGTGGCCTCAAGACGAGGTTCACAACAATAGAAAATGTATTTAGCATTGTGCAACCTAATATCGATAACCTTTAATGTCATGGACTTTGATAGAACAACCTCATAAATTAGGGGACTTTATTAGGATATTAGTTTAGTGGACGATAGGAGAATGTTTACGATAAGATTTAAATAAATATACAATCCCCAAATTTACCAAATAAATTAAGCTAATACTGTGAATACCGTACAGACGAATTCAAATTATTAATTGACAATTAACACTGTTAGAAGATAAATGTATGCAAGATTATTACATACTATTTTTTTTGTGGTATTTGGGAAAGCTTTGTTGTGCAGAAAATTCCTCTGAGAACAACTTACATGGAGTTTACTAAACAATGATTAAAATATTATTATTCGAAAGCTTCCTAAGACTGCTATTATAAGTCTAGTAACTTAAAATGCGGAGAATTTAATATATATCGGTATACCAAAGAACTGAAAATAACTGTCACAAATGAAAGTTCTTATTCAACACGCTCTTCACAATTTAAACACAACTTCTTTCTTTGCCTTATATTCCAAAATTCTGAGAAGAAACATAAATAACGGAACTACACTTCGTAGTACCATTTCCTAATCGAAAGATTAATAAAATAGACGTGCCCATTTTATAAAAAAAAAACAAATTTCACCATCACATATTCCTATGGATTACAGAACGAGGTCCACTTTTCAAAAACACTCTTGCCAAAATTGCTTTTTCCAATTGCACAGGGTAACACCATTTGCTCATTTCCCGGTTTCTTTCACTTTTACGCTTAGCGGCTCTCGAAAACGTTGGATTACTCTTGCAAATATTTGGTGGTAGAGTAAATGTGTATCACTGCATATCTCGTAGGCCATGTTGATAAGGTCCAACTACACCAGCATCGTAAAGTTGGTTGTCCAATGGAATCTTCGCCATTCGCTAATAATCATGCGGGTTAACCCATGTAACCCCTTAAATATATACACGACGACACCATACAGCTCAAATAACTTTCGAACACACAGCACAACAGCTGAACAAACAATTCAGTACACAGAACCTCAGCTTGAATGGTTAATTAGGAATTCCTTTAATTGGGAACGTACTACACCATCATTCACCAATTTGCTATGAAAATATAATAAGAACTCTATGTAGTACTTTCCTCTAAACGATATTCTATTCGCAACTGTTCAGCTCAATATTTAGCATTTACCTCTTTCATTGTACACTGAAATATTAATTTTTTTTTTAATGGGTCATACTTTTTATACAAAGTACCTATATAGCCAGCAATCTGGTATAGTTTCCTCATTCTCATATCTAAAATAGTATAATTATAAATCTACACCAGTAGTACGTACAACATAATATGGTCCTAAAACACTTTTCCAGACGCCTGGAGGAAAGCGAATGTATTGCCAACTCAATTACAGGTCAATAACACTAACAAATAGTCTCTGCAAAATTATTGAAGAAATGGTCACCTTCAGATTAAAATAGTACTTCGAGAAAAACAATCTCATAGATAATCAACAAGGCTGAAACAGGGATCAACACATCCTAATAGACCAACTGACTTCCTTCGACACGCAACAGCCATATTTTTTTATATTGAAACATCCTTTGACATAACGTGGAAGTATCATATCATAGAATGAACATTCAAGCTTTGGATTAAAAAGCCGTGCAGAACATTTTATTCGAAACATTCACTCATAATCGATTATTCCAAGTCAGAGTGGGAAACATATTATCCGAAACAATGTCAAAAGGAAAACAGTGTTCCGCAGGGATCAATCCTCGGCACAACGTTGTTTAACATAGCCATTGACAAAATAACCGCAGCAATATCCTCCCGGCTAAAGCATACATTTACGAAAATGATTTGGATATTTTCAGCACGGAAAAGAAGGCTTTCCTCCGTCAGGAAACATCTGCAAACCTCAATTGATAATCTACAAAATTGGAGTGGCCGAACTGGATTTAAAATCTCAGTTACAAACAACATCTAGCTCTGCAAACTACAAAAACGCAACTCGAACCCTCAACTAAAACTCAACAATGTAGATCCAATATATCTAATATTAATATTAGACCGAAAGTTCACTTGAACACATACTGAAAACCGAATGTATGAAAATAATAAACATAGTTCAATGTCTAGCGCACCAACTGTGATGTAGACTAAGAGATGCTATTAAACCTCCATAGATCACTTATTAGATTTAAAATAGATTATGTATCAACCGCATACTCTTCTTCCACAAACGGCACACTAAAAGCAATTGATATCGTCCATCACACAGGAGTCTGAATTGCTATTGAATGTTTTTGAAGTAGCACAGTTAAAAGCATACTACTAGAAGTTGGAGAACCCCGAATACAATTTCGATGAGGCAACTCAATGCCAGTCCATGCAGTCAAAACAGCGACCCACCCTAATAACCCTGCCTCTCAGTATATTAACAGAAAACCCTCCGTCATAAGTCCAAACACAACCTCTGTATAGTTCTGCAGTCATAGCCAATATCTAAAAACCAAATATAACCTCCAACCCCACCAGTACCAATTCATACTATCAACAAAATCCCCCATGGCAAATGTCAGGCCAAACGAAATACTGGAGATATGCTAGTATCCCAAACTTGATATACACGCGGATTTATACAAGGCCAACCTCCGTGAATTAATTAACACGATGCTGGAGCACAAACATATCTACAAAGACAGCTCAAAACTGGGAAATATTGTGGGAGCAGCTTACAATTATGAAGAGGAGTGCTGTACATATAGGCTATCAGACTAACTCGAAGCATATGGTTACTTGCAAAGTCTCGTTCCAATATCCAACAGCTCCCACAACAAATTCCTAATTATGTCCAATTCCTCAAGTGTACCCACTGTTCTTCAAACCACATCAAATATTCCACTAGTATTAAACATACACACAATCTACATAAGCAAAACGCGATTGAGATTTCCGATTAATTTAGATTCCCTCCCATATCGGAATAAAAGGCAACGAAAAATTTGGCAAAGCAACAAAATCATCTGCAGATGAAGACAATATAAAGACAGAAAGTCAATATCACCAGGATATCGAAAACGTCGTAAATAAAGGGATTCTTGAAACATGGCAATCGGAATGGGGAAATACCAATAATAAACTCAGCATGGTGAAGCCCATAGTAGAACAGTGCACATTTCCAAACTCACGCCGTCAACAAGTAATAATCACCAGGCTGAGAAGTGGTCATACCCGTCTAACTCACTTATCCTTATTCCACAAAATCTGATAACTGCAACACCCGTCTCACCATTAAGCATATAATCAGAGACTGCCTTAAATATAAGCAAGAAAGAAGAATGGCCGTAATTACAACATACAACCTTTCAGATATATTAAATAACACCTTGCATAACAGAAAAAACTAATGTAACCACTATATAAAACTCACCGGTCTATATAACAAAATATATACTAAAAGGCCGTAAAGCTAATAGCCACGGTTGTTGTAAAATTGTTGTAAAATGCTGTAAAATTAGTATTAATATATAAATCAACACCAATAGAAAATATTAGATATATAATTTCTAGTGAACCACTAAGTAAGCTAACTAAACTAAAATAAAAAATTTTGGGCGTAATTTCTAATTGCGCATTTACTAAGATGGTGGTTATTTTCTAACGTTTATGTTATTTGGGCGTACCTTTACTACTTATTAGTATAACGGTTTGTCCTTCTTGTAACCACTAATATGTTGCGAACTTTCCTAGTTCACGTTTTTCCATTCAGAGTTCCAGTGTTTAAGTGTATTGCATAAAACGCCCTTTTTACCACATAGATATATACCATATTTATTCGATTGCAGAGCCTCATTGACAGGTGTTTCCATCGTAATTATAATTATGGTTAATATCATCTTTTATACATTATACAATTATTGCGACCCAAAAGCAATAGTCAGAAGAACCCAAAGTCAATCGTGGAAAAGTGTGCACCTTCCAATTCTTATTTCCAAACGGAAATATTTAATCAAGATTATATTTTCATTATTTTATTTTAACACCAAACATAAATCATATTAATTGATTCAACTGTAAAAATAAAGGGAACATCTACCCAACAAATATTCCATGTAAGAAATATTTTGCTATTAAAACCAATATATATTGACTGTAAGTATAGAGGTTACGACATATACGAGAACGAATACTATTTTAACTAATTCTTATAATAGGAAAACTACAAATCCTTCAGTGTGCTAAGAACTTCTTCCAATCACGCGAATATAGCTTAAAAATTCAATATCAATATCCAATATCGCTGTAGATTCTCTCAAAGCTTTTAGAATCGACATTTTATAATGAAATTGCAAATAAAATGAATACAGGATTTGACACCGGAGAAGAAGAAATTTGCTGCCTTATCAAGCGTTAAAGGTAATTAAAAGTGCAATTAAGGAACGAACAGAACAACTGGATCTAAAGACCAATCATCAATTTAAAGTATAACATTCTAGCAAACTGCGGATATTATCGCTAGTAAAATCAGAAGAAGCTTTACGGGTAATAATGAGTTGCGCTTTTAACGTGAAAAATAAATATCAGGCAGAGTTACACATAAAGAATAACAGATCTTGAACATCAAACGTCCATTACTAAATAATATCACATGTCAAAACCGTCATCTAAAACCGGTAGACAGATATAGAGAATTTACTTTTCTTTCGTGAAACTTTTTAAACTGTGTGACTTAAGCGTTAGCAAATTGGTATTCCATGCATAGCGAGAAGAATATTCCGTAAATAGATTTCTCTCATAATATTTCAATTGCAAACTATCAAATATTGCTAATATTGCAGCGTGTTGAAAATTATGTGAATCCGGCATGAATACACGGAAGGTACAACGCACTGTGCAAAAATTAAATATTTACTTTGGAACATTCACTCGCCGGATATTATTTTGGGGAACTAATTGAGGGTTGAGGATTCCACATTACGAATACCCTGCAGTGACCATTAACATTCATTAAAGGAATATAAGATTTTGAGAATTGCCAACAGCATATATTAAATGCCTACAGATAATATTTTATTTTAACTATAAATTGCTTGTCGAGCACCTATCCGTCGAGCAATAGACCTAGCAATCAAATAGTTGTTGTGAAAACGGCAGAAAATCACACAGTGGCGGGGAATCGGTGGCCAGCAAACAGTAGCAAGCAAGTGAGCGGACACTTTAAAACATACAGAAGTCGTTCTAGTCTTACCAAACGGACAACAAAATCGTTCCTATGCATTTGGCAATAATTGATGTTTAAACGTTAATGTCATTTTTGTTACAAAGTAGTCCGCTATGAAATATCAGTCAGCACGTACGTCTTGTTATTCAACGTTACCACGAAACACGCGGCATCTGCAAAGGAAAGGCTTAAACAGCGAATGATCTTAAGAAATCATTAAGATGTCAGTCTCGTCACACAGCTAATTTACCTAATGCTGTTTTTGTAACTGAGTTACTGAACATTTATATTATAGATTTTCTATACAGTTCGTGTCATAAGGCCTGTCAATGCGTCAGTTTTTCAAGAATTGTTGCTAGCAAATTTTGAACAGCGTTGAAATTACTGTACATGGTTTAATGAAAACCTAAGCGATGATGGCATTCTATAAATGATATTTTGAAGCGATGAAGCATGATTCTATCCTAGTGGCTACATAAACTCCTATAACTCTCGTACTTAGACAACTGAGAATTTTCATGCATATGAGAAGAACTCATCGTATCCACTTAGAATGGGAACTTTGATTGCGATGTTTAGACGAAGAATAAATGAGCACATTTTTAAATGCGAACATCTACTCCGTCTCACGCAGGAAGTAAAATGCTGAATTTTCTAAAGGAAGAGGAATAAGTAAAAATGGTTGGCCACTGCGGTCGTCCAACTTAACACCTCTTACCTACTTTATTTTTGGACATTTAAAAAAAATTGTATATGCTCATTGTTATTTACAACATAAAAGCCTTCGGTTAATTAAACATACTTGCTAATTCTGCCGGTTTGAATCTTTTAATTATGCGTGTATCTGTCAACGAGCCTTGGAACGTACAATTCTTAGCATAAGTCAAAGCGATAGATTCACAAACGAGAAAATCAAACGATGAACCCAAGTGAAAGATGTGATAGACCGAATGGCTGAAACTAAATGGAGTTGAGTAGGACACGAAAACACCAGCAAATGGACCCATAAATTAACACACTGAAAACCAAGAACAACCAAACGAAGCGTTGGAAGATCTCAAAAAGATGGCTTGATGACGTCAAACGGATTACGGGAAACGAATGGTACCAAGCAGCAAAGAAAGGACGCATATATATTAATTTGAAGAAACCTATGTTCAGCAGTGGGCAGATACAGACTGAGGCAGAGAAAGAGAGCGAGACGTTTTATCACTGCTTCATATATTAGGACTTTATTTTTTTAGATTGGGTTGTGGTGTTCTTCCTATTAGCCAATATTCTCTGCTGAGTTAAAATGCTAGCTGTTTGATATTACTCCATGTATGCGTTTTCCAGGTTAGCCTCCGGTCAAGGTCAAGGAATCTTGCTGTGCTATTACTCTGCCGTGCAGCGTTACTAGTGGGCATGTTTCTATTCTCATGGTGAAGGTTACGTGAATTGATTTTTGTTCATTGACTCGTCGCTATGTCGCTATGTCCTAAGATAGGTTTGAATTTTATTAAGGTGATCCTGCAGTATTCGAGGCGCTATTATCGTTGTGGGACGCTATTGGCGTTATATCGTCTGCATAACCACAATCATCGTGTCTTTCGATTTTAGGAAAGCTTACGTAAATAATACATAAGGTATCGGTGCCCGCACTGGTGCTTGAGGAACGCCTGGTTTTATTTTCTGGATATCTGTATATTCATCCTGGTGTCTCACAAGAAAATTCCTTTCGTGTTTCCAAGAATTTAATATATGATATATATTGTGTGGGAGATTTTATTTAAGCTTGTATAGTAGCACAGAGTGCCAAACCTTATCAATGGATTGTGTCACATCGAGAAAAACTGCGGTGCAATTTTTTTTCGGGTTCTATGCTAATCTTAGGTACTACTGTGAACTTGTTCGGTTGTTGCATACCGCTCTCTGAACCCAAATTGATGTGCCGAAATTGGTAGCCTTTCTTGTAACTATTCTTTTTATCAGAAGCATTTCAAAGATCTGGGATATGATGGGTAACAGGCTTATGGGGCGACCTTCGGACTGCACTTGTTTTGAATCTTTCGCTGGTTTTGGAATCAGAATTATAACTGCTCCCTTCCAGTGTGATGCGTAATGCGCCAATCTCAAGGCTGCGTTAAATGGCATTATTATTGTTCATATTCTCTATAAATGAAGTTCCGTTAGTACTCCACCTATCGTAAGCTTTATTTGTTTTAAGATCATGTTATATAATGCCAAGTACTTCTCTTGTCTTGCACTTTTTATTGGCAGTTCCAGTTGATCAGGCGTTTCCAAGAGTTGCTGCATCTGTTGTGCTTTTGATAGAGATGTCTCTCTAGGAAATGTTTAGAATATCATTTGAAAATGTTGCGAAAACGCTGCTGCTATTTCTGTGCGATCTAGCCCAATTACCATCTTCCAGCTTAAATGGTGGGATAGGGTCCAGTATTTGTTCTAGTTTTGTTGTTGACCTCGATAGCGCGTACCCCGTGGCCTCCGTCGTTGTTAACCCTTGTAGGTAGTTTTGTGTAGTATCGTTCTGTTCTTCCCGGAACAACTTTTTTTAGATCTTTTATAGCCTTACTTAACTTGGCATTATCATGCGGACAATGCTTCTGCTGCCATTGTTTCGTCAGTTTTCTTTTATCCCTAATTTTTGTTCTGACATTTCTTGAGCAGTTCATTGATTTATACCCTACTGCTACTTCCGGTATTGCCTCCCA
Source organism: Limonius californicus (assembly GCA_014611495.1). NCBI lineage: Eukaryota > Metazoa > Arthropoda > Insecta > Coleoptera > Elateridae > Limonius > Limonius californicus. The sequence goes on along the minus strand of JABXWE010011894.1, from coordinate 4,748 downwards.
TGCTTCTTCTTCTTCTTCTTCTTTTTCTTCTTCTTCTTCTTCTTCTTCTTCTTCTTCTTCTTCTTCTTCCTGTAGTGCCGTGTCCTAACGAAAGTTGGTTACCATCAGGGCTATTTCAACTTTTGATACAGTAGTACAAAATAAGGAACCGAACTAAGTGCTCCTGACATGCTCCCATGTATTTGTTTTATGTGGTGATTTGTAACTTCTAGGTCCTCTTTTATGTTAAGCGGAATACTGTCGTTGGTTTCACTGGATAATATCTCTCTACTACAACTGTTTGTTTTCGTGTTGTGGACTGAAGGTGGCTTCTGGTTTTGTATAACCTGTGCACTTATTTCAGCAGTAGTAGGCAAGTGGTCTGATGGCAGTCCCAGGCAAAGCTAAACGGGTCAAAAGACAGGTTTCCCAGAATGAGGTTGCTTTTCTGCATGGTTGAATATATTTGTCGGCCAATGAGTGTTAAAATATATTCGTATAAAAATTTTGTATTACCATTGCCTGATCATACAATGGCAACGTCTTATTTGTGTTATTATAAATTCTCAAAGTAAATATCAAATTGTTGGGAAAATAAGAAACAAAAATAAAAGTTAAGATAATATATTTCTTACAGCAAATACTCAAACTTTCGCGTGGGTTACAAGCTTGCCAGGTTTAAAGCTTCCGGATTTGGAGGCTTTTAAAGCAGCTGGTGTATATTGTAGAAACAACCACTTATATATTTTATTTGCTACGGAATCACATCCTCGGGATTATTATCTTCTGAAACTTTTAAGCGGCTGTTTTACATTGTTGCAACAAAATGCTCTAAAAAATTACTTATTTATGCTAATTATGAACGCATACAATTAAATGCGTGACCATAGCAGTACATACAGGGTGAATAAAAAGTAAGGAGCATCGATGCTACAGCCTTAACTAATAACTTTACGAAAAAAAGTTTCTAACAAAACTTTCCCATCAAGTTATTTGCTACAATTCGGCGTTTTTCATTTTTTTTTCGATATCATGTTTTAGCTATGACGTCATCGACAGTTTTTTTTAAATGACAACCTATACTTTTCATTGCATGGCCAGGTAGTGCATTTTATTCTCTATACAGTCATGTAAAAATACCATACACTCATAATAAAAATTTCAAGAACAATCACGATAAACATTTTTCATCAGGTACACTTATTGCAAGATAAACAAAAGACAATAGCAGGTTCACAAATTAGTAAAATAGTTTCAAATCATATTTAACATCAATTTGAGGAAGCAAATATTCAAATTGTTCGCCATTCACTGTCTGGCAGTGGGTAATACGATCAGAAAATCCTCAACCTGCATTTTGAACTGTAGCAGGTGATATTGCTCGTACATGCTCGGGGATACGAATTTTAAGATTTTCCTAATTGTTTGATCTGTTTGTATACACTGCACTTTTAAAATGGCCCCATAAAAAGAAGTCAAGCGGGTTTAGATCCGGAGATCGCGCTGGCCACTAAATATGTCCTCTTCTTCCTATCCACCTATTTGTAAAAATTCCATCCAAATATTGACGAACATGAATACCATAATGAGGTGGAGCACCATCTTGTTGCAATCATATTTTATCGTTCGGCGTGTCCGGATTTTCTGCATTTGGAAATAAAACAGCTAACGCAGGAACAAGTTCAAACCTCAAAGAATCCAAATACCGATTAGCATTTAATGTGCCATCAAAGAAAAAAGGATCAAAAATTCTATCTCCTATAATTCCCGCCCATACGGTTAATTTCTGTGGATACTGTGTGTATAATTCTTCCATCCAATGTGGGTTATGCCGCGACCAATAACGGGAATTGTGCAGATTTACAGTTCCATTTAAAGAAAATGTGGCTTCGTCGGAGAAGATAATAGAATTCACAAACTGTGGGTCGTTATGGCATCTGTCCATCATTTCTTCACAAAACTGAATTCTCCTATCAAATTCATCATCTGGTAATTCTTGAACAAGTTTAACCTTATAAGGATTTTTCACAGTTCATTGACTAACATTATTATCCGGGGCTAATTGTCGAGTTGAATTATGGAGAGTTTCAAAAACTGTAAGCACAATGTCCGACATTTTATGGTCTGTTGCTATTTTTGGTCGGCCAATTTTATCCAAATCTTTGACGTGGCCCGATTCTTTAAATTTCTTATTAATTTTGGTTACAGTCGACCGCCTAACAGGTTCACGATTTGGATGTACAGTATTAAATAAAGCGCACACATCGTCGTGACTTCTCTTTCTATCATCGTACCCGATCATCATCAAAATTTCGATACGTTCAGTTTCTGTTAAACGTACCACGATTAGAAATTCGTATTTAACACAGGACACAGACTAAATTTTAATCACTTATTAATGTAACTGTCACCGAATTGACATTACATTTGTTCAATTTTAAACATTTTTCAACAATACTACTATTGTCTTTTGTTTATCTTGCAATAAGTGTTATTGTTATTAGCCCGCAATATCCCACTGTTGGGCAAGCGCCTCCCCCATAAGGGGGGTCGTTGATCTACTCTCCCATAGTGATCAATCCTCATGGGAGAGAGGCGCCGCGTTAACACAACCTTCGGGTCACCCATCCAAGTACTGACCGGGGACCACGCTGCCTTAACTCTCCTGATCGTACATGAACGGGCGACGAATGTGCGCAACCCGGGATCAATAAGTGTACCTAATGAAAAATGTTGCCAGTGACAAAAATTCATGTTTATTGTGATTTTTCTTGAAATTTTTATTATGCAAATGTATGATATTTTTACACGGCTATATAGAGTAGAGCTGGCAACCGGATTCGGATTTTCGGATATCCGGATTTTTTTTATGCGAAGATCCGGATTTTGTGAAAGCTAAAAATCCGGTATTCGGATTTATCCGGATTTCGGATTTTAGTTTTAGATCCGGATTTCGGATTTCTCACACAGATTCGGATTTCTCACAGAGATCCGGATTTCGGATTTCTCACGGAGATCCGGATTTCGAATTTCTCACGGAGATCCGGATTTCGGATTTCTTACAGAGATCCGGATTTCGGATATTTTTAAAATCAATTTGGAATTAGGATTTCTTATATCGATTCGGATTTCGGATTATCTATACGAATTCAGATTTCGGATATTGTTTCTATGCAGATATCGGATTTTAGAATATCCGAATAATATTTTATTTCATACCTTTTAAGGAATGCAACATCTTAACTCGGCGAATTCGTATTTTAAAATTCGTATCTTTAAAATGCATTTTTAGAATACTCAGATAGTCAGATTGTATGATGGTATGAATTTGAATTTTGCATGTAGAGCTATTACTTTTTAAAAATTAAATTTTATTTTAATTTTTAAAGTTAAGTTTTTATTTAAATACGGTTTGCTGGTTACCAAAAAGAGCTTGATTTAGCTACTTAAATTGTGTATCATCCAATTCAGTCTTATAACGTTATCCTACTAAAAAGACTACACTCACCAATTTTAATTTGTGGCGATAAGTGCATATACTTTAATTGCTAGTGCTGTCAAACGATTCCGAGTCTAGAATCGGAATCGCTTCTTTAGCTTTAAGAATCGGTTCTTCAGCGTCATTAAAACCGATTCTCGAGTCTAGAATCGAAATCCGATTCTAGAACCGAGAATCGAAATCCGATTCTAGAATTGAGAATCGAAATTGAAGATTTATTTTAGATTCTAAGAATTGAAAATTGATTTCCTAATCTAAAATCTACGATCCATTTAGTTTTTCAAGAATCTGTTTTCTACTCTAAAATCGTCAACAAAGATTCGTTTTCGGGTTGAAGGAACGCACAAACAAAGACAAAATATTTCGGAGTACTGATAATAATCTTTCGCATCCTTCTTACTAAGGTAATCTTAAGCTTCCTATTTAAATAGGGGTTTTAAATGCACAGTTCCTTATGTGCGCAAACATTTTCTACTATTGTAACCACCTGTTAATACCATTTTGCTGTTTAACTATGCTTTATTAACACGGTAAGCGGTTTAATGCCCGATTGCTCAATAGCAAATTTTATTATGCATAAAAAACAATAAAAACAGATATTATTGTAAGAACTCCCTTAAGCTATAATAGCTCTTTGAGTATAAAAACGTTTGTTTAAACTGATTCACATTATTAATTTCTTTGAAGCATATTGGCAATTTATTTATAATTAATGTACAGGTATGACCAGGTGATTTTATATAATTTGAAGTTTTGAACACGCCTAAGTGTATGCTATTACAGTTTGTAGTTATCTTTATATTTTGTATAAAATACTGCCGCTTTATAAATAAGCAGTGATGCAACTGTTAAAATTTTTTTGTCTTTAAAAAGCTCTCGAAGTGAATTTCGGGATTTCATATTAAATATTGATCTTAAGATTCTTTTTACTTTCCCATACCTTATAGGTATAGGGTAAGTATTGAAATCATGAAAATTTTCGAAATCGAGATTTTAACGGATATATCCGTTTTGGGTCTCTAGGAACCCAAAAAAGTGGTTTTTAAAAAATGTCTGTCTGTGGGTGGGTACGTATGTACGTATGTACGTACGTATGTGACGCTTCTACAGCCGAAAGTATTGCTCCGATTTTGATGCGCTTTGGAATGCGGGGGTGTATCGAAAATTCATCGAAAAAATAAGCTTTTCAAAAAATCCGAAACCGGAAGCGGAAGTTACGCATGTTTTTTTGGTATCACTTTTTCCGTGATTACAATTTTGAAACTTTTAT
>JABXWE010011893.1:0-25619 GCA_014611495.1 Limonius californicus | reverse complement strand
AGATTCCCAAGGTACATACCACAGCATTGATGAGTTGCTCCAATTCTGCCTGACTAACATCTGTTTTTCCTTGAAGCACCAAAGCTGTTGCAATCTGTTTAGCTATAGCGGCTTTGTCAACAGTTCCAACGCCCGGCACCTTGATGGGATCAACCCGTGGCTTCTCCTTTTCCTTCTGTTTTTTTCGCTCTCCAGCGAAATGTATTAAACTAGCAATTTTCTTGATAGCATTTTTGAAAGCGTTCTTTTGAGCGTAGGCAACCAACCCTGCCAGCAGTTGCCCCTTCAATTTCTCCTTTACTGTTTCAAATAAAACACAATTTACTTCATTATCGAGCAAGACTTCAGAACTGTTAGCTTCATTTTTTTCCAGAGCCAAAGCTTGACCCAACATATCTATCACTCTTGGACCCAGAGATCCCAACTTTTCCTCTAATGCTGTGAGTAGTCGTAAAACCCCGACAATATTAACCTCCCCATCATCCTCAGGTTCTGGTTCAGGTTCAGATTCAGGTAAAACATGGCGGACTTGCGGCGGGGACATTACAGGATGCCGGGTAACATCTCGTAAAACACGTGGCGGTTTTATATATTCTGGAAGATCGGTCTTCCTGTAAGCTTCTCGGTAATAAGCTTTATCCCGTGAATATTCGCGATGGTATTCTCGTTCGCGACTGCGGCCCCGCCAACCACGTTCCCTGCTACGACTCCTGCTTCTATCACGGCTTCGACGAGTCCTGTCTTTACTGCGGTCCCGTGAGAAGTGAGATAGCTCCCTACTTCGAGATCTTTCCCTGCTCTTATCACGAGACCGCCGGGATGTAGGCCGAGATCCGGGTTCGCTCTCCCACGGGCTATGAGAACGTTTCGAGCTGATCGTGTCTTCGTCCTTGTCTTCTATGACAATTACATCTGGGTCGTGATCAGGCGTGGAGGCCATGGGTGCAGGTTTTGAGGGGTCTTTGGAGTCTTCCTTTTGGCCGGGCTTCTTCTTACCAGTTATTTTGAAACTAATTGGAGTAGGTTCCTCAGGCAAACCTAACCTGTTTAAAACATAAATTGTTTGTACCGTGTACTGTCCTAATAGAACATTTACATCCAATTAGTGTTGCATTCAGTGTTTGGTACTAGAACACTTACAGAGCATCCCACAATGGTATCAAATTAAATTCAACATGGAAGCCTATGGCCACCCAAAAGTTTGTTTACCCTGCAGGCGGATGCATTATTAATGCTAGGAGGCCTTCCATTACTGTCAAAATATATGAAAAACATTTTATATCTAGTGATTTTTTATTTACACCTACTTACAGATAAACATTACTTTCGTCTTAGTTGAATACATAAGTATTTGAATTTTTAGGAAGAGAACAAAATTTGTTTCACACTGTATTTAATACAGTGTGGAACAGCCAAACGGAATAAATTCAGTATCTCAACTATTGTGCATATTTTTAAAAAACCTCGAGACACATCGGTTTTAGATTATGAAATGACATTGTGCAACGTAAAAATGTCATCCCTAAATTCAACCCCCACCGAGTGACAGTTGCAACCCCTAAATTTTTAAATTGTAAGTAGGAGTTTGTGATACCTCGTTTGAAAGGTCATTCTCTATTCAAAAATGCCATGGTTATAAAATTTATTGTAAAAATTAACAGTAAAAATAATAAATTCATCTAATTAACAAAATTCGCTACAACAGACTAAAAACCTAATAACTAATAGCGTTTCGTTCTAGATAATGTAATAAAATAATGAACGCATCAATTATTAGTGTAGGAGATGTTCAAAATTCCTTGAACGTCTTGGCAACATCCTAATCGTAAATAAATGTCTTCTAATGTTAAATAAACATCCGAGGCGTGACCGACCTAATCGCAGGCATTATTCATCTTCTTAAGTCGACTAGATCGTGTGTTTTAGTTTTGTATACCATACGTTTCACATATTCCCATACTACAGGCAATTTCTTCTTTTACGAATAATTAACCGCATTGATGAAGGACAAGATCAACAAGTAAATTTGCTAGATGCTATAAATTTTGTTCATAAAGCCTGGCAAAAGGTAACGACAGACACGATAGCTAATTGCTTCAGACATGGGGGATTTTTTAATACAGAACAAGTACAAGAATATGATTCAGATGACGAGTTGCCCTTGTCCGAGTGGTTGAATTAACAACGTAACAAAGAAAATGATGACTCACCTGCCTTTATTTTAACGATTGATATGGGCAGATTTCAGGATTGTGACCTTGAAGCTTACATACTTGTGGGCGAAAATATTGCAACTACAGAAATTTTAGGCGACGAGGACATTATTCGAGAAATCAAAAATAAGCAAGTCAAAGAAATTAGCAGCGACGATGACAACGAATCGGTTTCGGCGAACGATCTTGCCATTCCAACAGTACAAGAGGCAATTAAGAAAACCAATGATACCGCTATTTTCTGCAATCGCGTAATATCCCGGATAGTATATTAAATAGTTTTGCCGAAGTAGATGCTTACATCAACAAACTTTATTCGGCTACTAATACTAAGCAGACAAAAATATCCTATTTTTTTTTTATATATATCTATTAATACGTGTTTATCGTTCTTACATAAATGTTTCTATATTTATTGTACAAATATAGACGATTATGGATAATAAAGTAAGTTTATAATAACTCGCACATTTTTTGTTGTTGTAACTCTTGTAATGAACTTCGGCTATAACGAACCAATTTTTACAGTCCCTTGAATTTCATTATAACCGAACTTCACTGTACATACAAAAAATGCCAAATAAAATTTTTGAAAAAAAAAATTATTCATTCTAAACCAGACATTAGATGGCACTAATATTATAGATACGAATAACCATCCCAAGAGGAGTGTTACATATGCAAAAATATTCAGGGCATTCCACTTAAAAAAAATACCTTAAGCGTGCCACACTTTTTTGCAACAACCTTGTAGTTTTAAAAAAAATGTCGAAACTGGCCATCTCATTAGACGAAACCCCTTTTTCTCTGCTTTTCTATAATGCTCGATTAGCTTATTTTCCCAAATATTATCTTTGTTTAAGAAAGCCCGTTTTCTGATTGTAGTCTGTGAATAATCTTTGTTTTATAGTATATGAATCAACACAGGAAGCAAAGAACTGAAAAGACTACATTTAAAGTAAGTTACTTACTATGTTCATCTCCGAAAATTATCGTTATAGAAAAAAGGTTGTAATTCATAGCAGAAGCACTAAGAATTGGCCAGCTAGATCCTCAAATTTACATGTTTCTTTGGGATTACATCAAAAATGACTAGTAACTGCAAACATTTAATAAGTACACAGTGTTTGTGAAGCCAGTCTCCTAGATTTTTCGATAATACTTAAGTAGCACTAAAGTTGTTTTGATCTTTAAAATAGAGATGCTTTGATTCAGTACTATTTACAGTTACTTCTCTTTTAAATACACTGACCGGCAGAAAAAACCATGCAAAACGCTATTAAAAATAAGGTAATACCTCTTTTATAACGTTAAACTATCACAAATACGCTTTGATAGTGATTTGTGCAATTGTTTAACTTACAAACAATGCCTCCCGTTCAATTGTTTAGCAGCTACACATGTCATATTTTTGTAATTGTTGATCAATTGAAGGTGGTTAAACTGTTCTTTGTCACACACAATGGTTTTAAGTGCTACAAATGTTACTAAAGCAGTAGCTTTAATAGACGATGGTCGTTCCATGTTCTATGTTGCTAGAATTCTCGGAGTAGCCCGTTCTACTCTCCGTGATGCCTTAAGACGTTATCAAGAAACTCGCAGCTTCACCAGGAGACCTGGTTCGGGCCGTAGAAGATCCACTTCGATGCGTGATGACCGGTATATGGTCTCGTTGATTTTAAGAAATAGACATTGTACTGCTGTTGAAGTCCGACAAGATATTCAACGAGTGCGAGATGTTAATGTCAGCGAAAGAACGGTTAGGAGAAGATTTGCCGAAGCGGGATTATCTGCCCGTAGACCACTGCAGGGCCCAGAATTGCTCCCGCTACATCGCATAGCCCGCCTGAATTTTGCTCCAAAACACCTAAACTGGACTGAAGAACAGTGGGGTCAGGTTTTCTTTACGGACGAGTCTAAGTTTTGTTCAAGAGGTTCTGATGCACGTGAAAGAGTGTGGAGGAAGCCCAGAGAACCATACGCACCTTGCACTTTTACTCCAAGGATGTTTTAATGGAGTTTCAATTATGGTATGGGCAGGCATTTCTTCTGAAGCCCGTATAGAATTTGTCGTTGTAGATAGGGATTCTCTAACGGCTGCCCGGTACATCAACGAAATTTTAGAAGAACATGTGGTCCCGGTTGCCCCTTTTATTGGAGAGAACTTTCTCTTAATGCAGGACAATGTTGCTAGATGTGTAAGCGTGTAATTGGAGGAAGTCCAAATAAATCGTTTGGTTTGGCCCACACACAGTCCAGACTTAAATTCCATAGAACACTTATGGGATAAGCTGGGGAGAGCAATCAGAGGTCGTTTAGTAGCACCAAACAACCTAAACCAGCTTCGAGTTGCTCTGCTAGAAGAGTGGGATCAAATTCCCGAAGAGGATATACGAGGATTGATAAAAAGCATGCCTCGTCGACTAAATGAAGTTATTCGTGCTCGAGGTGGAAACACACGGTATTAGAAGCAATAACTTTAGTGTAAACTATTGGTACCACAATACTTTACGTTAGTTGTCTTTTTACATTTTCTTGATTTTTACGTTTTCGTTGTTATCAACTTTTATTTTGTTTAACAGGTTAAAAATTCGTAAAAACTACTTAATAAACATTGCTAAATGTTAACTATTCGCTTACTTCCTCTTTTTTTATAAAAATAGTAAGCAAAAATCAAAAAATGTTGGGTGGCGGTTTTTTGTGCCAGTCAGTGTATAAATAACAATAAAAAATAATTTTAGTTTTTTTTTTATTAACTGGTTAATTGTTTTGTTTTTGGTTCATCTCTTTCATTACCATGTTGGAGAGGTTCACAACATATACACTGGATTTCTTTCACACTCTTATTCATCATGCAAATCTTGCTTCAAGTAATAAAATGTGTTAATTATCTTTAAACAAAATACCATTAGGCATGTTTGGCAATGTAAACACGGCAAGAGATACCAAACACTGACTCTACAACTTCTAGGGGTGGTCATCAATACTGATATATAGTAAATGTTCTATTATTTTTAACTACCTTTTACGTAAGGCATCCTTTTTTCCTTTCACCTCAAGACCATGGAGCTCCGTCATGCGTTTATTCCAAAATTCAATCCACTCTGGTTTGAAATCGTATGTTGAACCATCTTTCCCTTCGGCCTGCAACTCTTTGTACCTGAAAATACAAAAACTGAGTCAAAAAACAAGATTTGTTCCAAGAGAGCAGACTTACCGTCGGTTCCAAAACTTTTTCCATTCCTCGTTATATTGTGGGTGCTTCTCTGGGTTCTTTTCGTGCTGCTTAAGAATTCGCTCCATGTCGTTCTCAATTGCAGTTGCCAATTTCTTGAACTCGTCTAATTTATCACTCTTCTGTTTATTGCGCTCTGCGGATGTATCGGTACGGGACTTTATATAATCGGATCTCTGCCATGGATGCAATGCACGACCACGATACTTTGCACCGTAGCCTTTGTAGGGAGAGGTAGATCGAGAACGGGACCTTCGATCGTATCTACTGTGAAAATTTTTTATGTTTAATAACAAAAAAAAATGAATTTTTGGGTGATATATATTTTGAAGATAAATTGGTGTAGGACGGAAAAATATTTTTCGTAGTAAAATATACTGTACAACTTCGCTAATTTCAGACTCCTAAAATTTGGACAGTTTTGTACCATTCAACTCTATAATTTGGACAAATGCGAATTGCTAAAAATGTTAAAAGATTTTAAAAGAGAAATTTGACCACAGAAAGTGTTTCTTGTAATAGATAAACCTCCCTCTCATGGACTAATTTTAATCCAAACTTTAGAGTTATGGTTTCGCCACAGCAGTGACAGAGGCAATGGTTCAGAATTCAATACAAAATATTAGAGTGGCTCAAGGAAAAAAATGTTGACTAACTGAATATCTCAGAACAATGATTTAACAAACACTTTGAAGAACTACAATTTGGAAGTGGCTGTCATGAACTTGCATCAATCATGGAAAACTATAACTATAAAAATTTCACAAAAAGTTGGGACACTACTGATGAAATTGGTTAAGAATGGGAGTCTGAATCGGTAAATACAAATTTAAACCCCTTACGCAAATGCTGAATTGTATTGGTCCATAAATTAGCTCTGAGGAATTTTTATACGGGCAACACTGAACACAGTGAACACACAGATCAAGATTGAATTGCACTTCAATAGCTGACGATAATGAGATTAGTACTACCGATTCCGAATGTGCGTTTGTAGAAGAATCTTATAATAAACTCATGCACAAATATATGCTGTTGTCATTTTCTCAATACTTTAAATGGACAGAACTAAATATCATTCTAATACAAGATGTTGTTTTATTAAGAAGATTGAAAGGAAAAACCAGTATACATTTTTTTCAAAAACACAAAACAGCAAAAAAATGGTTATTATATTGAACAAAATCATTCAGAATGAATAGTCTTAGGAGAAGGTCGGATAAGTTGACAAAGCGGGTAAAATGACGAACGGCTGTCTTTTTATTATTCGTATTAAAATAAATATTTACAATGGTGCTGCTGGCTCACCTACCACAGCTCAACAATTTTCACTGGAATTGCAGGAGTCTATGAAAACATTTGAGAATGACGCATAAGCAAATGTATTGTGATGTGCTGGTGTAAAATTGTGCGTACAGCATTTAAATATTTCCAGAATTTTTCAAGGAGTGTCGTCAATAAATTAAGTTAAATTGTTAGTCGTACATGTATTTAACTAGATGGTGAGACATATTAAGTAAATATTTTTATAATATTTTCTGTTGAAATACAATAAAAAATCTTGAACATAACCTCAATGGGTAAGTTTAAGCGAGATCATCATCTTACCCATAAATTCGTCATCTTTACCACATACTAATTTCTTTTTGTAATTCTTTAATTTTCGTTATGGAATACCTCAAAAGTATATAAAGAAGTCAGATAGACGATCTTGGAGCAAAGTAAGCGTAAGTGCAATATATGAAGGCGAATCCTGTAATGGAGCTGCTGCTCGTTATGACATCCCGGAACCTACACTACGTCGTTAAGCAAAAAAACGACGTGAAGGAGAAAGTCTCCCAGAACATGGCAGCAGACACCATGATACCTTTAGCTCAGAGCAAACATGATCACTTGCAAACTATATCACTGACAAAAGGGCATTAGGACTTACAAAAATACAACTTGGAAGACTGGCTTTTGACTATGTGGAGCTTAACAACATACCGAATAAATTTAAATATTTATTTATTATTATTATCGTGATCCTCGTTTGTAGCGCTTGCGCAGTGTCGAGGCAAGGCTAAGCTAGTTTGTGCTATGCATAACAGGGCCCGCCTCTGCGGGTTACCGTGTTGGTGCGAAACCATGCTTGTCTTGCCGGTTGTGTGTGAAAGTTTTTGTTTATGGTCTTGATACTCCTCTAATGCGACCGTAATTCGAGGAGTGCCATTAATTTGATCCCCAATGGCAAATGGAGACCGGAACCCAGTACCGATCCCCCAGGAAATTAGAAAAATTTCTGACCCTGGGGAGATTCGAACCGGGAAGCGTTTGGACTATTACATCCAAACCTTGGTCCTCTACCACTGAGCCATCCCCGCCCTTAATAAATTTAACCGAACGCTAAAAATGGCAGGCAAAGATTGGATACAGTTTTAAAAAAGTACTGTATAAGTCTTAGAACTGGCGAAGTTGAGAGAGATTCGCGAGAAGTACACCCTTGATGCAGGTCGTATTTATAATGCAGATGAAAGTGGATTATCTTCTGTACCTACAAAACTGCCAAAAATCTTAAGTCCCACGGGAAATAGATGCGTACCAAGAATAGTAACGGCGGAACGTGGAAAAAATACTACCATTGTACGTGCTGTTAGCGCACTTGGAAATTATGTGCCTCCTTTTTTTATATTTAATCGTCTACAAATGAAGGATCTGCGGGTAGTTGCCAAAAAGATGGCTGGATGTCTACTGAAATATTTTTAAAGTATTTGAAGCACTTTACAAAACATACGAGCGTACTCTCAACAACCCTGTCCTTTTGCTTGTTGACAATAATTCTTCCCATATATCGCTGCAAGGTATAATTTTGTAGGGAACATGAGATTGTAATGGTGGGACTCCCACCACACACAACCCACCGATTGCAGCCGTAAGATGTATCCGTTTTTGGGCCACTGAAAACGTATTTCTCCCGAGAATGTGATTCTTTTGTAGTTAGTAATCCAGGCCAAGCTGTTAATGATAAAAACATTTGTCGTATTTTTAATAATGTATACCTAAAATCTGCAACGGTGGGTAACGCTGTTAAGGGGTTCAGAAGGTGTGGAATTGAACCGTTTGCCATCTCGCAATTTGCCCTCAGACACCAGATCAACAGAACCTACCAAACGTCAAACGCGGATGGAAGAAAAACAGAATAGCCTAGCACATAAGTAACTATTGGAATATTTGACCGCACCCAGAATTAATGAAAATCAAAATCAAGAAATTTTAGAACTCAATGCTGAAATGAATTTGCTAAAGGTGGAAAATTAGCGACTGAAACGGAATAGCCGGTTAAAAATTAAAAGTTTGTCGTCCCAACTGAAATATTATAAACCAAACAGAAAGGTGTTACCCATTGCATCAGAAGTAAAGAAGAAAGTACAAGATGTCTTATCAGAGCTTCTCTCTCCCAAACAAATAGACATTATCTTCAACAAGAAGAAGCGAGTTGTTTGCTGTGAAGAAGATATTTCCACCGCTTTTACTCTTCGGTATTACAGCAAGAAGGCATATCCATTCCTGCGTGGTAAATTAAAGTATCCACTACCATCTTTATCTTCTGTAAGTCGATGGTCTGGTTGCATTAGAATGAATGAAGGTGTTCTTCCGGATGTACTGAAACTTATGATGTTAGCTGGTGAAAAACTAACTGACTGTGAAAGAACAGTGGTCTTCACATTTGATGAGATGTAAGTTAGATTTCTATTTGAGTATGATATGGCAACAGATTCAGTGTTTGGAGAACATTCACAAACCCAAGTGGTCTTGGCTCGACGACTATTTAAAAAATTGAAACAACCGGTGTATTGTGGCTTTGATGTGAAAATGACGAAAGATATTCTTTTTGAAGTCATAAGTACGTTGCATAAAATAAATTATTCAGTAATTGCTTGCACCAGTGGCTGTGGTGGAGGACACATTGGTTTGTGCAGAGATTTAGGCATTTCTGTAGAGTCGACATATTTCCTTCATCCCAATATGCCAGAAAAAATATATATGTTTGCGGTGCCCCTCACTTTTTAAAATTGACTCGGAATTGGTTGCTCGACTATGGGTTTCATTTAGGGGACGGCACAATAATTAGCAAGACACCTCTTGAACATTTAATTAAATTAAACGACCATGAAGTAAATCCCATCTATAAAATATCGAGAAAGCACATCGAGGTTGAAAATACAAAAAGACAAAATGTTAGAGTTGTTACACCATTAATGTCGCATAGCACGGCTACCACACTTAGAAGATACCAGCCAGGACCCGATAAACAACTACCACTCAATTTAGCAGACTTCATTGAGGATGTAAATCTGTGGTTTGACATTTTTAACAGCTACGCGATAGACGAAAAAATACCCACCAAGAGACCATTTGGTATGCATTTAGAAGATCAAATATTACATCTAAAAGAAACTATAAAGATATGAAAGCAATGGGAAAGAAACAACGAAAAGGCGTGCTACAAACATTTCAGAAGGGAATTTTGATTTCGATTGAAAGTCTGCAGTTACTATTTAACGATATGAAAAGAAAATATGACATAAAATATCTATGCACATACAAACTCAATCAAGATTGTTTGGAAAACTTTTTTTTCAAATTCGTAGCCGAGGAGGTTATGATGACCACCCGACTCCAATTAATGCCAACAAACGAATGTGCCTCATTATTTTAGGTAAAAACCCAGTCATCCTTCACTCAGAGACCAACACTGAAGACCGAACAACTGAGGAATATATGACCGCTAACGTTTTTGAAAAAGTGGATTTGGTTCACTCTGAGTCAATAACTGCTGCTGATGACGACAGTGATTTGAGCATAAACAATGAAAGTGTGACATTAAGTTCATCCGACGCATCCGACAGTTCTCCTAAAAAGATATTCCAGAAACTTCAAAGGACGCTTTAGAGTACATTGCTGGTTATCTGGCATGAAAATATAATACAATTTGCCATCGTGGGTCCAGCAGCTGTAATATGGGGGTTTGATAAAACCAACAGATGAATGGAGGAAGCAGGCTACAAAGATGAATCGCTACTTTTTAAATTATTACGGCGAAATTTTAAAAAAGAATTTCATACCATGACAAATGTAAGTAAATTAATTACAGAACGAGAAAAAAATCCCTCTAAAAATTGTGAAGACTTTCATCAAACTTCGGCTGATAATTAGAATAAAGTACAAAAATCTAAAAAAACTGGAATTAATGGAGAATGAAAAAAGGAAAAGAATTGAAAATAGCAATAATGAATCTCGAATTAGCAAGAAGATGAAGAAGATTGTTACATGAGAAGTAGCCACACACATTTAATTATTTACGTATATTACAATTTCAAATAAATATTATTTTACTTTAGATGATTCTGTGTTTTAATCTCCTACAAATGAATAGCTTTTTGTTATTTAGTTATCAATTATTTGCGTATATTATCAAGGCATACTTTTATATGCATTTCATATGCGTTGAGAGAACATTGTACAACGGTGAATGCGTGATTTCACAGCGCTGCTTGTTTCTAATTGGCTACCGCTCTTATAGACTATCCTGTATAGTTTACAATCCTTGGTCACGTGACACGAAACTAAAAACAATCCAATTGCAGTATGGTAGAAAACGACAATGCATTTTCAATAACTTCCAGAAGCTCCCAGATAAAAAAAGACCTTTTTGGATCATTTCCAGGTGAAGAAGTCTACGAAGACCCACCAACAGAAGATTGGATTCAGTGCTCAAAATGCAAAAACTGGTGCCACGAATCCTGTAGTAGTTACTCAAGCACAAAAATGTTTACATGCGATTTGTGCTACGTACTTCATCTTACCCACATAGGTTCATCATCTTAACCTACCAGAGGGTAAGATGACTAGTTTTTCGTAAATTACAATTTAGTTTGTTTTTTATAAAGTTGTTTAGTTTTTTATGTATTGTTTGATATTCTTGCTTAACTAATTGTTTATGAATTCAGATAAAACCAACAATATAAAAAAATAAATGTGAAGTTCTAAAAAAAAAGATGTTTTAATTAACATTGCCAACTTACCCGACCTTCCCCTATTCTTTGTTTATAAAAATAATTAGAATTCATTTAAAATATTTTTCTTGCTTTATTTGAGCAGTTTTTTCAAATGTCTCTATCATCATCATCATCATCATCTGACATGAAGCTGACTCGAGGGTTGATCCCATTAAATTAGCAAATCCAAACGGATGGAAAATGTTATCTCTCTGGATTAGCAAAGCTGTACTGTGCTATTTTTAGGAAGAAACTTTATCTTCAAGACAAAATACTTCCAAAGGAAATATTTTTTAGGGAAATTTAATTTAAAGACAAAATATTTTTGGCAGAAAGTAATTGATTTTTTGAGGGCTAAAATTACCTTTTGACTGGGTTGCGGCTATTGTGGGTCTTTCGCTTCTTATAAGCTGGCGACTTGTTCCAAGAAAACTTTTGTTCACTTTCAAATGGTTTATCCTTTTTGGGCAACGGAGGCTCTGATGGGTCAAACTCGCTAAGATCACTGCTGGAGATGCTCGAAACACTAGATAACGATCTCCGCTTTTCACCAGACACAGCAGCAGACTTTGGCTTTTTTGGTTTGGCCACAACAGGAGGTGACGGACTCCGCTTAGATTTTCTATCCTCTGCTCCAGGCTCTGTGCCCGTTTTGCGATAAGCACGTTTTGCTACATCTTCAGACAATTTCATAATGGTCACCTCATCTAAAATTATAAATATAATACGTTGCTACACTTATCCATCGAATACACTCACCTTCGATTGTCTTAGTCAATTGTTCCTTGTCAACAAGTTCTTCAAATGTCACACCACTTTTTTCATTGAAATGCGGACCAGAAGCGACTACATTTTGATAGTGAGTTCGCTTTGCATCGAAAGTCTCCCGATCGGCCACGTGAGGCTTGAGGCGCCCAAACTTTTGCTCGATTGCTTCTGCAATCTTCTGCATTGTTGTTTGCCAATTTCGCTTATACTGTTTTGTTATGTACGGTGATAGAGCTCGGAAACAAGTTATAAAATGGCGCTGGGTGTACTGTTATTAGAAGGGCAATATTAATGGTTTAAGCTTTTGTCATGTTACAATTACGTACAGAATTTTTAATGAGGTAGAAGTCAAGGTGCTTTTGAAAGATCTGCATAAATGTAAACGTATGGTAGATGATTAAGGTAAATACATATTATTAGCAGTAATTTTTTCCACTAGAGCAGTGGTTCACAAACTTTTTTAAAGCGCGACCCGCGCTTCCCCGTTGGCCAAAAATTTTCTCGCGACCCCCGTCTTGCGGTACTCAACTCCATTCAGAGTCAGCGGCTAAACGGCCAACTGACGCCATCTATTACCAAGTAGCGCATTTTATTTATATGTTCTAGAATCTAGATGTTCCTGTAAATTTTCACCATATTCGGGAAGGTGCTAGACGGCACTGGAATAATCTGGAAAATCCATTTTGCTTTATATAAGCAGCCGACCACAATGAGATTAGTCATCATTTCTAAATTGTGTGCTGTACTGTTGACTGTGTGTTGAGTACAATAAATCGACAACAAATATTTATTATATTATATTATATATTTAACTTTAAGTACGAGCTATACACGTTTTGCTAAAGATAGATGAATGTTTAAAACGGTTATTAGAACCTTTCATGTCTGGCAATGAAAGAATACAAAGAAAAATAGATTGCACGGCGATGAATATCTCAAATATGATTCTACCAAATCTTTACATT
Source organism: Limonius californicus (assembly GCA_014611495.1). Classification (NCBI taxonomy): domain Eukaryota; kingdom Metazoa; phylum Arthropoda; class Insecta; order Coleoptera; family Elateridae; genus Limonius; species Limonius californicus. Next base: position 12,400 of record JABXWE010011893.1, on the reverse strand, counting down.
CTGAAATGGATTGTTTTGAAAAATGTTATAAAATTGGTAAATTCCATCAAGGGAAAAGCATTGAAGACTCGTAATTTCCGAAAAATTTGTAAAGACATGGGTTCTTTATACGAAAATCTTCTTTATCACATGGAAGTAAAATGGCTGTCGAGGGGTAAAGTCTTGAAATGAGCTTTCCAGTTAAAAGCGTGATGTGCCTGCAAGATGAGAAACCGGAATATGAGAACATATTTTCCAATTCTTTTTGGCTTCTTAGACTGGCTTTTCGTGCTGATATTTTCGAGCAATTAATAAACACTCCTCTGAATAGCAGTTTGCAAGGCCGCGATATTAACATAATAACAGTCACGGACAAAATTAACTGATTTATAAAGATGCTTGATTTTTGGTCGACTTTGATTGGAAAAAAAAAAGTTTGATTCATTCCAGTGCGTTTAAGAACTCACGGAAGACTTAGTTAAGGATTATAATATGATTAATTCTGAGCATATGCTTGCACAATATAAAACAACAGCTCACTGACTATTTCCTCAAAGAAACTCAAAACAGTTATGACAATCACAGATGGATACTGAATCCGTTTTTAGACGATTGCGTTGAACAAACTGAAATTTCGACAAACATAAAAGAAAATCTTATTGAAATATCATGTGATGGAATGTTGAAACTTTTTTTTCCAGAGTATAGATCAATTTTGGACCAAAAGAATGCAAGAATACACCGAGGTTGGGGACCAAGCTATAAAGTTTTGGTGCCGTTTGCTACATCATATTTGTGCAAATTAACTTTCTTGTCTATGACTGCCATCAAAACAAAAGTAAGAAATCGGCTCAAACTTGAAAATGATATTATTGTGTATGTATCAAACACAGAGCCCAGATTTGAAAAGCTAGTTTCCGATAAATAGGCACAAACATCACATCAATGTTTTTACTTTGCAACTTGTTATGTTTACAGTTATTTATGTTTAGGTTTTTGCAAAAACTTTATTACGGTCAAAGAGCATCGGTAAAAGTTGAAGGACAATGAGACAGGGCTGCGTTCTGTCTCCACTTCTATTCAACATCTATTCTGCAGAAATTTTTAATAAAGCATTGGACGATACTCCAAATGGAATAAATACTAACGGAGTCTTGATTAAAACTTTGAGGTATGCCGATGATACCGTTCTTCTAGCCGATTCTCTGGAGGACTTACAACTTGTGGATCGAGTCATAAAAGTGGGAAATGAATATGGTATAAGTCTGAACACGAATAAAACCAAATATATGGTAATTTCTAAGAAAAACGACGATCACGTGGTTGCTTTGGAAAAGGTGGAAAGCCTTACCTACCTGGGATGCTTAGTAAATGATCAATGGGACCATGGCAGGGAGATAAACCAATGAATAGAAAAAGCAAGAACAATATTCTTAAAAATGCGCGATGTGTTTTCTAGTAATACACTGAGTGTGCCACTACGTATGAGAATGGTTAGGTGCTACGTGTACTCAGTTTTCCTGTACAGTGTGGAGGCCTGGACACTCACAGAAGCCACCACGAAGAGAATTGATGCTTTTGGAATGTGGATGTTCTGACGAATTCTGAAAAGCAGCTGGGTAGAGCATGTGACTAACAATGAAGTCTTAAAAAGAATGGGAGTGGACAGAAAACTGATGAAGATCGTTAAAACAAGGAAACTCACATATCTAGGGCACATTATGTATAATGAGAAATATGCCACACTCCAATCAATCTTTCAAGGGAAAATAAACAGAAAAAGAGGGCAGGGTAGACGAAGAATATCCCGGCTGAAGAACCTACGCCAGTGGTATGGCAAAACGTCCAATGAACTCTTCCGAGCGGCTGCAAACAAAGTCTCGATCGCTATGCTGATGGCCAACGTCCGCTGAGCGGATAAGGCACACGAAGAAGAAGAATTCATTGAAAATTAAAATATTTTAAGTTTGATTTATACCTGTTTACATTGTAAAAGGCAGAAATAAATGTCTTGGAAAGGCAATTCATATTTATTTTGGAAATCCTCTCGCGACCCCCCTAACCCACACTTTAGGAACCACTGATCTAAACAATTATTGAAGCATACCTTACTTTGTAGATAACTTGAAACCATGACCCCATTTAGTTTCTTTATTCATCCATTTGGTATTACAACCAAGCAAAATTTGAAATGTTAAAAAATTGATATTATGATAAACCGTAAAATATAATAACTTTTTATGACTCTCTTCAAAAATAATAACTATTTACTACATAAAATTTATTTCTCATCTGTATGACTAAATTCTTCAAATTGTGTATCATTGGTGTTTAATTCAAAGTTGTGACAATCACACTAAACAGTGATCAGGTCACTAAAAGTAAATATTGATATGACAAAGAGAAGATACTCTCTCCAAAGTTAGTAGTTCCTAAAATATGATGACATCAATTTATACTAAGAGAATTTATAAAAATACCGGCATTACATGTCACTCACTACTACAGGATCCAATCATAGATCTTTCAAAAGCACTCTATGCTTCAGGCACGAACACCCAAAAAAGTAATATTTAATTAACTCACCTGACTGATATGATTATAACTGGCCAAGTGGGCAATAACCGTTCGGGGATCCCCCCGTTTATCGCACAACAAACACAAGTAGGACGGTTCTTTCTCTCTATCATACTCCGTCAATTCAAATAAATACTCCAGTCCAATCAATGGCCCCACGGTAAAGCCATCTAAACGCTCCTGTACCAAAGACGGTCTTATATTTCACAAGCAACTCAAACCAAAATACTTACTTGTATTTGTGCAACTTTCTCCATCTCGCCTTCAAACCCCGGTGGGATTGGTTCGCCTGGAGCAATCTGAAGTATTGGCTCTGGTTCTGTAGTGATAGCATGACCGGCATTTTGCATGTTGTTGGTGTGCCTTTTGCCAATTTCGTGATGGTAAACGCGCCCCATGATAGGGCATTCGCAGAGGTTGCAGTACCAGTGCTCGGAGCCATTGTAGAAGCTGAGCTCAAAGACATTTCCCGGCTTGCCATTTGGAAGGCGGGCAGTGATGGACAGCAAACGTTCTTGCTCGCTTTCCTGTATAAAAATTTAAATTAATGGAGGAAAATTTGCAGAGCAAAGCACTTGATAAACTTGTCTAAAAAAATTGTACAAATTCATAGATTTATAAAATTATTGAACGTAATAATAATGTAATAGTTTCTGGGTTGGCACTGCTTCATCACTATGGTAGTTGCTGTTGAAACACAAACAGCAGTTGTGGTTAAGCAACAGTAGTCATTATACTCCGGAGATATCCTATAAAGCTATAGGCGAAGCGTCGCCAATCCTTACCATGCAAATGATGCATCACCTAGCTAGAAGTCACGGCGGTGTTGAAGACGGCCGCAATAGTTTGGAACGTATAAACGATCAGTTTTAAGACTTTCAATTATTGAAAATACCCAAATCGTTAGTGTTGCACTAAGTAAGTGAAAATGATGTAGAGCTAAACAAATTCCGTGAACAACAAAAATTTTGTGTACACTTACACTAGCCAATGAAATGCTCTTTTCACTGTTTATTTGATACCAAAGATCATATAATTACAAGAGACTTAGCCTTATGGAGTTTGGTGGAATCATGTATTTATATTTACGATATAGTTCTTAAATAAGCTGTAATTCTTAGGTTTTCTTTGTTTTAACTGTTAGTTAGCGTAGCGCTTTCTTATATTTACCACTGTTGCCACACTATATTCGTGTAAAATTACTTTCTTTTGTGATGCTTTCTTGGTTTAGGAAGAGATAGAGAATATTATGTCGTTCTGGAGGAACTGTTCTCCATAACTACAATCACTAAATATTACTTCTAGAGTAGGTACAGTAAAATAAATGATTTCATAAAAAAATTCAACTTTTAAGATTCTATGGAATATGTCTGCCTATGGGTATTTTTGTGTAGGTATGTTCTATGTACATATGAGGTATAGAAAAATATAAGTGTAGAACTGTACACTAGTAGCTACTGCCGCCCTCAAAGTGCTCCCCTTATGACGGTGTTTACATTTCTGGAACTATGCCCGGAACTCATTTTTCGGAATACTGTTGGGTACCTGTCTTACATTCTGTTGGATATCAGCTATATTAGAAAATATTTGGCCCTTCAGCGCAGCCTTTAATTTTGGAAATAGCCCAAAATCACAAGGAGCTAAGTCAGGTGAATAGGCAGGATAATCTAATTGTGTAAACGCTATTTTAGCGCGAAAATCTCTCACAGTGAGCGCACTGTGACTTGGTGCATTGTCTCGGCACAATTCGGGTCTCTTATTTCGAAAAGAAACTCGTAATATTTTTAGCACCTCTAAATAGCATTGTACTTTTTGTTCCTGTTCAATAAATTCTTGGTGGATTGCTCCTTTGTGAAGGATCAAACGCACCAGCATGATGGTGGTCATCCATCAGATCTTCTCACCCGTCATTGAATCTCTTATACCACTCTAAACACACCCGACTACTTAACTGCATCCTCACCATTTATGCCACTTTTAAAAGATTTAATGTGTCAGTTGCGCTTTTTCAGGTTTTCACAAAAAATTTGATGTTAACACGCTGCTCTAAATTTCGATCGCGCCAATGTGCACACGCAGAGATCTTCCCAATAGCTAACTAACATCTGGCTCTATCAGCTTGAAATTTACGCAGGTATTAGTTAAACACAAATACCCGGCCATTCCGGGAATTAAATATACGAGGTAAATATGTTGTATGTTATGTTTTACATAATTATTCTATAGTTGTTGAAATTTCTGGTGGATTAGAATTATTTCATTTTGTTATAGGAAGCAATATTTGGCACAGCGTGAAAAAAACAGTAAAAATTTAATTTTTTAATAAGAAACAGACGGGAAGACGTTATTTAACAGCATACAAACTCCTTGTTGATGTTAACATCGATATTAAGTATTACTTTTTATATATGAAATATTAGCAACCAAATAAATCTTTTATAATTTGGATAATTTGTTTGTTTTACTAACTCAATTACTCCATAATCTACTCATATACCATTCATTCATATACAAAAATAATTTTAACATATATGTGCCTAAAACTGAAGCATTCTGCTTACTTCGGCTAAGATTCAGTTACAAAATCCCATAATATTCAGCAAATAACAATAAATAAGTCAGATAAAACATTTATTACATATTTAAAAAAGGTAACAAATTACAATATATTGAAAGAGTGTTTTCAACGATTTGGATACACTGATGTCAATAGAAAATCAAGAAGCATAAAGGTTTTGTTCAGATACCTGAGCTGTGGGCAAATTCTTACCTTTTTACCAGATGGTTAAAAATCTCAAACTTAAGAGATAGGAGAAGTATACATTATATATCCCAGCAAATAAGTCTCTTGTAATTATATGTTTTTATTAAACTGTTTATCAAAAACTTGCGCAAAGTTATCACTAAAGTCTAAAATTTGTATTTTTAAAATTTCACAAGAGCACAAATTATTTTTGAGCCTTGAAAACAACCATGAAAGCAGTTAGTGGTCTGCACTGGCACTCGAAATTCACCAACACTGTTCTTTACAAGCAACTCGTAGCCCGTAGGATAATAAATATAAACAAATCGAAGAATTTAATATTTTGAATACACAACATATAAATATATTAAGAAGACATACATGAAATCACTACACTCGCATCAAATAAAATACAACATACTTACCTATTGTACCTGTAATTCTATACAGAAAGTGTCATTTTACAAATTACTACACCATAAGGCGAAAGATGTAAAAACATTTACCTTTTTGCTAAGGAACGATGGGGGAGGAGGTTTGATATCATCTTCCGTACCCGGAGCGGCAGGTTCCATCACGGCACAAACACAACACTTATTTAACACTGCGTCTTCTCAGAAACCGGCGTAAAAACACTGTTGAAATCAAAATTCAACAGCGTTGCTCTGTAAAGAAAAAAAACCTGATCAACGCCACACTTAGAGCAACTTTACTTACCCAGCTTGGAAAAAGAAAGGAAAAGCATGAACTTACCGTAAAATTGATACCTAAACAGGAAAACACAAATTTTGAATTTGCCGCCACTCACACAAACACAACAGGGCACCAGCTTGTGAATTTTGCGTTTGTATGAAAGTATATTTGTATCTCACACGCTTTTAGTTGTTAAAATACGATTGTATACAACAATTTCGGCATCAAAATTCCACAAATTCAATATACAACGTTTTAGAAAACATGGTGAATTTTCATGAAAAATTGCCTTCAGAATTCTTGAGGTTATAAATCCTGTAGGAGATCATGAATTCACTCATAAGTAAACTTACCTATATTTGTATGCTTTCCAAAGTACTGAAAATATCCAAATACTGTTTCAGTTTACACAATTATTGCTGACGACGCTACCACCGCCATTTTTGATTAACTGAGAAATGTCGATGGTTTTCTCAGTGAATCCAATTTTCAGGTAATTCAAAAACATTTAACGGCATATGATGCATATCTCTCATAGCAGTCATTAAAAGTGTTTTTTAATTACATTAACATTTAAATTATAATAGTATAATATTGCTGACAGGGATAATAATTACTCATTAGTAGGTATATAAAAATTCAAAAAACAAGAATTATTCATTTTTTGTATCTTTTAAAGAGTATACTGAACTTCAACATTTTCGTCAGTTAATTAATCTAAAATATTTTCATAAGATAGTGAAAAGCTAGTAATTAAATAATTATATTTCGGTAAATTTATTAAATAATGTATAATATGAAAGCCAATTTCAAGTTTTTTCAGCATATTATAAGATAATGTAAAGAAGTCATCACTAGTATTCTTAAGCGCAATAGAATATGGTCAAGACTCTATGGCCATTATTTAAATTAGTTTCAATACTTAGCCTTTCATCTGCTTTAAAGCGAGGTGCGCCGTTTTCATAAAAATAATTTCCCTGTATGGCTGACAACTGGATGATTTCATTTAAATTAGGAAAAATTCATTAACTAAACCTTTATTCATACATAATACTGAACAGAAATGTATGCATTGAATTAATTAAAAAACAACGTAACACTAAACTTTACTCGTTATTTTAATCCCACAATTTATCCACTTCAAAATGCATAGAAATAACATCTCCAGTTCGTATAATCGCCCTCTCTACTGGTTGTGGATAATTCGTAAGTAAATTCTCTACTATTACGTTCTCAAAATTTGGGTTAAAAGCGCGAACCTGGCAGGTGTGGTCTAAATTTTCATACAGCTTTAGACGACAATTTTGGCCACCTAAAAATATCTATATTACGACAAAATTAAAGAACGTAAGGAAATCTAACCAGAGAGGTGTGAAATAAGACGAAGAAAGCGTTCCCTTAACAAAGCACGTGCTTCTTGGTTTTCAACAGACTCTTCTATATTGCAGTCTCTTTCGTGTAAATTGCTTTCTGGCATTTTATTTTTTATATTTTAGCAACAGCCCCAACACACAGTATAACAAAAACTAGGGTTATGTACACAATCTATTTCACATAGCTTTATTGCCAACAAAACAAAGATAAATATTTAAAAACCTACATCACTATATAATTTGAAGTCTATTATTTACACACACTAGTAGAAAATTAAATATTGAAGCCCAATTTCCTCATGCACGCCTTGTGCGCTTCAATCAGATCTTTGCAATTTTCCTCGCCATTCTCAATGATGCTGCAACAATCATGATTAAGTACATAATATTCGAAGTATACTGCTTCGGCTTACCAAGCATCTCTAGCCCTTTTGGTTTCGGGACAAGCACAGCAGGGCTTCAGTTTTTTGGGTGGTTCAGCTGGTTTAGCCGAGGTAATTTCAGCAGAGGCAGCTTCTACTTTTTCACTGATATTGCCCATTAGTATTTTGCAATATTTTTGTTAATACGAAAATTACGTCACTTCGTTTGGACACAAAGTACTTGAAGAAGTAAAACAGGAAGATTCCAAAAATGACAGATTAGGCAATATAAAATTCGCTAAATTTAACCTCACTTTTTACCGACTCAAAGTTATTGAATTTTCTCGTTTTTAAATGATCTGGTGTCCTGAGTACTTATGAAAGTAAACAATGACTACATATAATAATTTCACACAATGATATAACTATTCGTTAAATACTGAGACCATCTACACTCGTCAAATGCGTACAATCTAACGTAATCTAACTAAAGTAACTAGAAAAAATAATTTAAAAACAGTCCGAAAAAAGCGGGAGAAATGAAACCACTTTAAATTTTTGGAAGAAACTAGCAGTAGAAGACAAAGTTCATAAAAGTTTGTTAGATATCCAGTAAAACATCTATTTGCCAGAAATATTGATTTATACATAAAATAATTTAAATTGATACTGAAGTGAAAGATCATCAACAGCCTTCTTTGGTCGCGCTGTTGGGCATCAGCCTCTCCTCTGCCACATGTTTCTCATCAGTGCTAAAGTAGAAACGAATGAAAGGTAAATACAAAATGATGCTCAAGCATTTTAAAATATTTTATTACAATGAACCATGTTCTTAATTCGTTAATAGGAATCAATAACTTTTATTTAATATCGAATCGTTATATAGATAATAACTTGCAAGTAAGGGGTGTAAATGCTATATATTTCCGACAAAATTGTAGTCCTAATTTGTAATTTTAATCGGTATATTACAGATTTATTTTTTATGTGACACACAATAAGTATTAAAAGAAATACAATTAATACATCAGTTTTTAATAATTTAATAATACTCTTCCATGGTTTTGTAGATGCTTTTATCGATCATATCTTCGATTTATATTAATATTTTTACTCACGAAAGGTTCTTATTAGTAGACCCGTGATATTTGATCACAACATTATTGTAAGTAAAATAAGTCTACTTGAAACTGTAAAGTAGGTACATAGATGAAACGGTTATTAGTAGAGGAAAATTAGACTATAATGCAATACTAAAAAGACTGAATAAAATTAATTGGCAGCTTATGTATAAAGTTAGTGATATTAACGTTAAGACTGATATATTTTATGATAATATTTTAAATGTCTTGATGAAATTGCACCTAAGAAATGTACAGTTATAAAACATAATAGTAAACCATAGGTTCAAGTTCACTAGGGATATTAATGATTGGATGCAGTATAAAATAAATCGTACCGAAATAATGTAGTAAATTTAATTCGAACCAAGAAAATGTAGTACTATGAAGAAACTATTGATAATTGTAAAAACGACCAAAAGCTTATGTGGAAGACTTTGAGAACTCTAATGACATGTAAAGGGAAAGATAATGTTAGCACAGTTGACTTTAATGGAAAATTAACGCTATGCAAACAGCGCATTGCTAGTAAATTCAATAGATATTATATTGATAGTGTCATGGATATTTTTTTTTATCGAATTTATTTGCAATCTGTTTACATAACAATAAGCAAATCTGCTGATAAACAAAAATAGAATGAGAGAAACAAAGTATGACGTGGAGTGGGTGTCCAGTGACACTAACTCTATATCATGGATATTGCTAAGAATATTGATGTAGGTACCTAATGCTGAATGGAAAATTCGGGCATCCAATAACGATGATACCAGTTCTTTTAGTAATTTGAAATTGCTTAACGTAGAAGAGTTAAAAGAAATAATTTTAGATATTAAAAACAAAAGTAGCCCGGACGAAATTTCTGTGGAATTCCTTAAGCAATCATTTGAATTGATCGGCGAGCCATTGCTGCATCTTGTTAATTCGTCCCTGCTTGAAGGGATGGTAGCAAGTCAATTAAAAACTTCGACGATTATACCAATACAAAAAGTAAAAAGCACAATTAAATATGAAGAATTTAGGCCCATTAATATGCTTCCCGCAGTAGAAAAAATTTTAGAAGTGGGGGTGTACAATCAATTAAATGAGTACCTTCAGGGCAAACAATTAATAGTTACGGAACAATCTGGTTTTAGGTGTAGACATAACTGTGAAACTGCAATACAGCTGGTTGTATCAAATTGGAAGAATTACATAGATAAAGGGGAAATAGTTATTGCAGTTTTTCTTGATTTACGTAGAGCTTTTGAAACCGTAAATAGGAGTAAACTGATAGAAAAGCTACGGGGCTACAAATTAAGGATAATGCACTGAACTGGTTTACAGATTATTTAAGTTGTAGCTATCAAAAAACTAAATGGGGCGAGTTCATGTCCGATGCTGACCAAGTGGAACTAGGTGTGCCTCAGGGGAGCGTATTGGGTCCTCTTCTTTTTATTTTGTACTTAAATGATACAACGCAGACAGTGAATAAGTGTAGCATGCAATTATTCGCCGACGATACGTTGATATATATCGCAGGAAAAAATTATACAGAGATAGTGAACCTATTAAATGAGGAATTGAATGCTGTCAGTGACTGGTTAAACTATAATAAACTTAAATTAAACGTCTTGAAAACGAAATTTATGATAATTGCAAGTAGACAGGCAGGAATTATATTTAATAATCAAGGACATAGAATTAAAATAATGGGGGAAGAAATTGAACAGGTTAATAGCATTAAATAAATATCTGGGAATTAAAATTGATAATCGCCTCAACTTCAGGGAACGTGCAGACTACATCGCAAAACAAATTTCCCAAAAATTGGAGTATTACAAAGGGTTAACAACAGCATAACAAGGTTTGCTGCTATTAAAATATATAATGGTATTATACTTCCTCATTACATGTACTGTTCAACAATATTGTTCATGTTATGCAATGAAGATTTGAATAGGATGCAAAAACTGCAAAATAAGGCGATGAAGAAAATATTAAAAACCAACAGATGTCAGTGGCGGCTCGTGAGTTAAGAAAGAGGGTGGGCACAAGAAAAAACTTACCTATTTTTTGTACATAAAATCCATTCTCCTATTTTTCATGCTGGCAAAGACGTCTATGACTTTGTTGTCAAAATCCGGGATAGACTGGACGAACTTCTTTTCTATTGATAGGACCGCCAATGCGTTCAGTCGATCTTTTTGCACACAATTAACTTCCATCATTGAAAAAGCGTCACTTTCGCGCGATTGCGCGAAAACAGCGCTCCAAAGTCCAAATTCAAACGTTGACTGCAAATCGGTAACAATCTGCTCGGTGCCCCATTCGCTTGGTATATCGCGTATAGTGAAGATAACCGAGAGGCAACCGAATCATCCTCTAAATAGGTACAAATCAGAGCGTTCCCCGGAAAATACTTTTGAGCGTGTTAGCCGCGCTTGTGGTGCGGAAGGAAAATTTGATACCATCGTTAAAATAATGAAATTAAAATAATGCACTGTATTACATGCGAATTTCTTTCTGTGTTTATCTTGGTGGTTGGGTGGGCACGTGCCCTTGTGCCCTTTAGTACAAGCCGCCACTGACAGATATACAAAAATTCAAGACATGCTTCAAACATTGGACTGGCTAAATGTTCGGAACCTAATTAAACAGCAAGTATTAACATTTATTTAAAAGATTAAAAATGGACTTGTTCCTAACTATCTAACCGAGAAGCTTGTATCGGTCTCAACTATACATACTCACGACACTTGCCAATGTACAGATCTATATTTAGGTGTTACATACAGTGCTTCCCAAAAGTAACGGATAAATTCTGTAAAATCGTTGAGAACAATATTTTATAAAAATACTCGGACACGTCGATTTTCATTTTTAAATTGTCATTTAGAGATGTAATTTTCAACCCCCCACCCCTCAACCCCTAAGCCCTAGAAACACCAACTTTAAAATTTCGAATAGCAAAGTACCCCTTATGATACCTCATCTGATAGCTTTCTTTATGCTGAATACAACAAAAAAAGTTTTTCAAAATCGGTTGATAAATAACGGCGATATTTAACAAAATGTATTTAAATGAAAGTGCCAATATTCGAGCAGGCGTTGATACGGTTTTAGCAATGTGTGGTAAAAACAATTGAAGTTTATGTTCTCCGTACGTCCTGTAAACATTGCGACGGGTTTTGAGAAATTAAGAAAAAAAAAATTTTTTTTTCACAGAAAAAAATTTTTTTTCGTCCAAGTTTAGAAATACTACATAAACGCATTAAAACGTACTGAGAACGATAAATTTCAATTGTTTTTATCACTCATGGCTACAACCGTATCAACGCCTGCTCGAATAATGGCACTTTCATTTGAATACATTTTGGTAAATATCCCCGTTATTTATCAACCGATTTTGAAAAGCTTTTTTTTGTTGTATTCAGCATAAAGAAAGCTATCAGATGAGGTATCATAAGGGGTACTTTGTTATTTGAACTTTTAAAGTTGGAGTTGCTAGGGCTTAGGGGTTGAGGGGTTGAAAATTACATCTATAAATGACAATTTAAAAATAAAAATCGA
>JABXWE010011892.1:0-33384 GCA_014611495.1 Limonius californicus | reverse complement strand
ATCTTGATGTCGGGTAGAAAGTATCTCTCGGCGCTGCTTCTGGGTTTATAACTTGGAGTCGTAAATTCCAAATTATATCGATGTCGGGTAGAAAGTGTCTCCCGGCGCTGCTTCTGGTTGGCTCGAAGGACCTTCCAAATTATATTGATGTCGGGTAGAAAGTATCTCCCGGCGCTGCTTCTATCCGGCTCGAAGGACCATGAACAAACTTGGGGTCGTAAATCCCAAGTAAGTGAAAAAAGATTTTACTGTAGAATGTTTATTAAAAACCAATAACACCTAATGGTACAATTCAGAGAGCGAATAAGCCAGACTGGACTCATTCATTAATGCATACTTGGTCAATGCAACTCAAAGAACTGACAAATTACATAAAAAACTGGTGGGTTTATATACAAATTCTATCAGTTCAATCAGCAATAATTTTGATCCATTAAATTGGACTTTAAATACGTGACCTGCAATATCAGTACATTTCAAAACATATATGCTAAATCGCTAAAAATAACCTACGACAATGCAAGTTTGCAAATATCGTATTACTTCGCATCGCATTCTTTTCGATGCAATGAACTAGTGCATGACCTAAATGAAAATGGTATTGTGTCATGCTTACGTTATTAAATAATTAATTATAATACATTTAAATAAAGATTAATAATTCAAATAAATTTAATAATGTTCATGTTAACTGAACACATAGATGTAAGCAACATGTTTGATTTATTAGTTCGATTTTTGTTAGTCAAATGTTTAAGGGTTGTTATAGGAATCATTTATCAATCAGTTATCATAAAGTGGCATTCGGTATATAAAGAATAGAGAATGTCTGCGCTCTAGGGTAAACTCTGATTTTTGATGATTTCTTGGTTTTGGTTTAATATCCAACCGACGCGGCCTTGGGCTAAAGGCTAGCGCGTTGGACTTTTACGCTGAAAGTCCTGGGTTCAATTTCCAGTACCGGAACATCGGATTTTTAACGGCCGTTCTCCTTCGCAAGGCAATGGCAAACCAGCGAGGTTTACTGCCTAGTAAATCTTTTCTGGAGTAGAAGTGTTTACATTTCCCGTGGTTCGAAGACCACGTTAAGCTGTAGATCCTCTATGTCCGCCGCTCTCTAAACGCGCAACACAGGCATATGAGAGAAGATTGCTAGGTATCGTAAGAGATAAAGCACTCGAAGAAGAAGAACCAATCGCGAATCTAACTAATTTAATTACTGATTAGATTAGCGTTACCAAATTAAAGGGTGTGTATTAGTCCGCTTAGATAATTTACTATCAAAATCTAATTATGGTTGCCTGTCTAGGATTTTATCTAGTGTTGAATAGTACTCAATTTTTTGACTCCTAAATCCTTCTCCTTTATGCGTTTGACTAATCCATCCGCAAGTAACTGAAAGGACCTGACTATTAAAAATCCTGGTTGATGTGACAGTTGCTGTTTGGTGAACTTCAAGTCGTTATTCGTGACTGTTTTTGAACTCGTTTCACTGTTCAAACGTAGTTTTGATTGTACAACTACGATTAGAGCGGACAAAGGTGCTTAAAGTGTAGGGCGCCATTCCAGAGGTGTACAGCAAATACTGCGCCTCGTAATAAGGATACAGTCCATGAGCAGTCTTGCCTGAATAGCATTTGGGGTGTTACAACGACATCTTAAGGACCCGTTCCTGTTGGTAGAAACAGGAATAGGTATAGATCGAGATAATAGGCAGGGACTTGTTCCAGAGGTGTTTAGCAAATATTGCGCCTCGTGCTAAGGGAACAGTCAAAAGGGACCATGGTGGCATAGCAATGGGGGTGCAAGAAGAGAGCTTTAAAGGGACTTATTCTTTGGCGACACACGAATAGTTCCTATTCTAAAGTTGAAACTTCTAACTTGTTCCTGTTAGTTTAATATTACACCAGCGGAAAAATACAAACGCGAAAGAGATATCAGACCCATGTGTAAATTATATAATATAACCTTTGTTTATCCATCGAAATTACTGAAAGCAACCACTGAATTATCACAAATAAATGCCTCTTAACCTCACTGAGTTACCTTCTCCCTTCCTTAAGAGGAAACATCACATGCAAACTGAAGTGAGGTGGGGAAGGGTATGAGGTAGAAATTGCGTGCGTAATTTTGGAAAAACGGTTCAATAAATGTCAATTCTCTTTGAATATTTAGATTGACCTGGATATATTCTAGGATTGTTTAGTGGTAGAATGTTTCTTTTAAATTTTTTTCTTGTAAATATGGTGACCTAAAAACCCACCAAATTAACCTCAAATTAACCTTAACTTTGAGCCGTTTCTGTCTAATAATTTTCAAAAGTAGCACGATAGAATCCTTCATTAACCTTTTTGACACATATCTTATAAATTTCAACACAATTGAACAATTAATAAATGTATAATTACGCACGGTCGAAATCACCACAAAGTAATAATTTTCAAATCATTTTTGGATTGGAAGGTGCTGCCGCCTATGTACTACAACAAGTTTCAGTTCAGATGGCAGGACACATGTGAATCACGTCATCACGTGATCTCTGACCACCTGCAAAACTTTGCAGTCTTGCAGTTTATTCATTCGAATTTCTGCCGATTGTGCTTTTTAAAAGTGTTTCGTATGAAATGACAGTCGCTTGTTAGTTTTTTAATGAAAATAGTCTTATTTTCATAAAAGAGGGTAAAGTGTAAATAAAAGTGTTGTGGACTTTTGTTATGAAAGACCTACCTACAGTAAAATAGTGTTTATCGGCATTCTGCTATTATAAATATTTGTACTAGAAGGTAAGTTAAATAAGTCAAATCATCCGTTTGAATGTGGTAGACAATGATGTGGTTGAAATAAAATCAGTAGTTTGGACTTCCATTGTCTTTATTTTTAAAAACACTGAATACTGTCCAAACTACTGATTTTATTTCAAGTCAAATCATGTATTACATTACATATCTCGAGAACGTTTCTAGCTACTTTTTTTTGTGTTTGTATTTTATCTTTCTACCTTTGTAGATAAAGTAAATAAAAACATGGAGCCACAGAAAGAACCAGTGCATAGAAGGGGTAATAAAACTCGTCTCAGACTTGTACGAGACGTAGAAAAAGATGCTTTCATACACGCACTCCAAAAGTTGTACCTGCAGATGAAAATCTAGAGAATGTGCTTGAGTTTGAAGAAATGGATGAAAATATTGATCAGGTTACAACTGCCATCCATGTAAGTATAACAGCAAGTACCTAAATATAGGATAATATTTTAATATGTACTTTTACTTTTATTTTAGGAGGAAATTGCAATGGATATTGAAGTTAATAAGCAGGATAGTGAAGAAATTAAATTAGATGGGCGACGAATAATTGCTCTTCATTCATTCGGATAAATTTCTTTTTGTAACGAAATAATTTTGCAAATCAGTAATTTTACGAGAAAACTGACATTTCTGACCTTCGGTCTCGCGATTTTGTCAAATGTCTGATAGGGCAGACATTAAAGTGAAGTAAGCGTACTAGATGTAGTCTGGTTATGAGGAACAGGCGTTTTCATCGGTGATAAAAAAGGATGCACCTCAAATTGACAAAACTGTCATCATTAAATGACACATTTTATATACATAGGAGTTAATTTATCATTACATAACTAGTTACGAAAAGTAAAGCGTTTCCTAACGTCAGACAGTTTTGAAAAGTGTCAGTTTATGTGTCAAAATTAGATAAATAAACATTATTGTGTTATAATATTATTAGCTTATACATTTTTATAATTGATTTACTTTACTTTAAATATGTTAAGTAATTATTCAATGTATACTATATTATACACCAAGGTAGAGAAGACATTTTTCTCAGCCGAGCAGTATTATTTCCCGAGATGTGAAGCATCGAGGGACATAAGTTGCCAATTGATGTCTTCTCTACCGTGGCTGATACACTATTTTTTTCACTACTAGCACCTTTATTCCTTTTATAATTAATCACTTTTACATTAATAAAAAATAAAATGACAAATGCATATGTTTATTTCTATCAATTTATTTATATCCACAAAAACTAAGCCTTCTTCTTCGTCTGTGCGTAGGCCAATGGCCTGTTAAGTACCTACAATGAGTAGCTTCTAACAGGCCATTGGCCTACACACAGAAGAAGAAGAAAAACTAGGTACTCTTGCTTGAAAACAAGAGGATAGTTAATTTCAATTGACATTTGTGTAAAATATATTAAATAGGCATCTGAGTGCTAGGATCTAGCGATTGTTTCCATTATTAACGAGTAATTAATAATGAAAAATTATTAACCACTAGCCGAGAAAATCAACTTCTCGCATTGAAAACAAGGTAAATAATGGCACTTTCTAAAGCTAGTAGTGGAAAAAATATATTATTAATTATTATATTAATCTATGTTAAACTATAATATTCAACCTGTTCCTGTATGAAAATAAAATTGTTACAAGTTAAAAGTTGTATTTAATGGGTTAAAAGAAATTCTACATAATAATTGGCAGTTTAAAAAATCGTGCTATTTTTTAAAATTATTAGGTAGAAAGGGCTCAAAATTAAGGCTAATTTGAGGTTAATTTGGTGGGTTTTTTGGTCACCATATTTACAAGAAAAAATGTAAAAGAAACATTCTACCTACTATCTAAATATTCAAAGAGAATTGACATTTATTGTACCGTTTTTCCAAAATTACGCGAGCAATTTCTACCTCATACCCTTCCCCACCTCACTTCAATTTGTCACTTTTTTCTTGCCTCAGTTACGACGTACGTCGATGAGACAGAATGATTAAAGTACGTCGTTGATCAAATATGGCCACTCCCACAAGCGCGTCATAATCTACCTCTCCCTTTACGTTTGCCCCGCCAAGAAACTCTACGGACTGTAATGAGTCCTCTTAACCACTTCGCATCGCGAACCAGAGCCATCTTACATAACATAGGTGTCGAGTTGAAGGCACCCGGAGAAGAGTGTTTCACGTAGTGTAGTCACAGTATTATTTGTTTATAATGCAATAAAGCTGTCAAATGTTGAAAAGAATACCAATGTTAATGAAGCTTTTCATACTTTAAATTTCAGGAAATATTTATGTGTTTGTTGTTTATATTATTTTTGTATAAATTACAGCAACAAATATAATACGAACTTTTAATTGGAACTTTGCTCTACACAAGCAGACCGTTATTTATCAGCGATATGTGTGAGAAATATGAAAATAAATGAAGCACTTTGCGCCTTATTGAGCATTTTAGGAATATTTTTCGCGAAAATTTATCGAAAAGTTATTTTCTGCCATACTGCAGCACGTTTTCTTGAAAGCCTTAAATTTTCTGAATGTACTAAATATACAAATGAAGTTTTTTCTCTGTTACATCTGGCCAAAGAGCGATATTAGTCTGCTCGGTCGTCCAAAGCCATAGGGAAATTTAGTCTGACAAAGTTATGCATGATGGTAGCACTGCTCCTGACGGAATTATATACTTGAATACGCCGTAATTTTAGTTTAAATTTGTTTTATGTACTTTAACGCCTTGCATGAATAAATATTACATAAAACTTAAACACCTGTGCGATGCCCTTTTCAGCTGAAATCCGAATCTTGGAAAGGGGATAGCGCTGTCGGGACGAGAAATCGTTCTTGCTCGTATTATACGTATACATATAAGTTACGTTTCATTTTGCACACGGTGCATACATATTTACCGTGATGCAGAAATGAAATGAGCAGCTTTTATACTATGCGCGATACAAGAACATAATGAAGATATACGTTATTGGAACCGTAAATCAAACGGTTTGATTTGTTTTTGCGGTAGTTTTGGGTTCATAATAAATCAATGTAGTTTCCCCGGAGACCGCGACATATCAACCGGCCGCGGATGTTCCGGCGACTTGGCCGTAAACTAAATCATCCCCGACACTATTAACCTCCAAATGGAGAAAAATAGCCCTGATAAGGAATCTCCTTTTGATTGATCGAAAGGAGATACAACTAGGGGTCGTTTTATTACCACCTGCAACATAATACATTCATCGAATAAATTTCGTTAACTAACACGCTTAGGTTTAATACTATAATATTTTGAAAAATAGCTGTATATTGTTGTTAACATATGTCTTTATGTTAAATGCAATAACTTAAATAAAACAATAAAGATATATCCAACAGTAGAAGCGAACTGAAGCTTCCAGTGTTGATTTATGGTTTCTAGTGTAAAACACCCATAATCTTTTCTGATTTTATCGAAAAATAGTTTAATATTAATCTGCCAGAACATAAATCATTATTAAATGAAACAAAAAAGCTTTTACTTAATTAAAACAGTTTGTTTATGGACGTATCAAATGCTCCCATTGAAAGCATCGTTTGGTATGGGAACGGAAAACAAATTATATTTACTGGAACACATTTTTATCAAATCAGAAGAATCGATTATAAAATTGAGTTTACCTGCATATTCATTCTGCTCGATTACAACAGCCAATGAGAACAATGTTCTAATGCAAATGAACGGGAAATTTGAGAAGTAATTGCACATAACAGCTCAAATCTCAACTGGGACATGGTTGAGGAACGCCGAAACTGATTCAAACAGATGGAAGCGCGTGTGTAATATGTCGAAATTGAATTTTCCAGTTCACGTTACGTGTGATTTTTTAGGATTTGAAAACAGATAGCAAAAGCGGTACAAGCAGGAATACAATAAATGTAAAAGTATTTATAGACAGATAGTGCTTGCGGATGGCAAGCAATTAACAGAACATAATTTCATATATAAAGATTAATTTATAATATTTAATACCTATTACAAACTCCACGGAAATAAATGTACTGCCGAAAGCAGTGACGATAAAGCACAAATCATAAACCATTTTCAGTTACTAAATTGTTCCGACATTTCTACTGCAAGGGATTGAAAATCCATAATAAATTCACAAATGAAGCTTAGCAGTCAAGCGATATTAGAGAATTTAATAAACACTGCTTGGTGCCTGTGTGAAATTTAATTTTAAATGTTTCACCCAGTTCAAAATCCAGATATGCACATCCACGGACGTGTTTTAATTTTAACATTTATTAACCTGGTGAATTCTAGGCTCCAGTTCTCATAGTGGGACAAGTGATTGTTTTAGACATTACAAAGTTTTTACCGCTATGTTATAGTAGAGAAGTAAGATTATTTCGTTGACGAGTTACTTTGTATTCACGTTTTCTTTAATTTTCGATGCAAGGTAATGGTAAATACACTTGCAGTAATTTACATTTATCTAGGTCATTGGTGTAATCTCAAACGTGGGCTTCTGCAATCAATCAATCAGTTCGCGTTGAGTAATTAGCTTTTTGCGATAAATCTGAAGTAAGTTGAAAGCATCAAGAACTCCTTTATTTCTGACAACGCTCCTGAGCCGAATTTATGTATGGCGTATGACTTTTCTAAAAACCGCGTGACCATATTTTTAAATTTTACATCTATTCTGTCTATGTCTTAAACTAAGCACCTAATGTTTTGAATACAGACAGTTAAAGAAACTGTACAAATTAGTAACTTATTGTAAAGTTTTTCCACAATCAAATATTATTTAATTCTAAATTTACGTGAAAAATGTTTTCCATATAGGATAGGCCAATCAATAAAGTCTTTTTATTTCTCCAATTTTACGGAAAATCCGTGTGAAGTCGATCATTTCGAGATTTAAGACTAACGATCAAACAGAATCAGCTTACATGTCATTTACAAACTACCTTCAAAGTATATGTTCAAGATGCCGCGATAGAAATAAAATTATTCTTTTTCATTAAGCAGATTTTTTTATTTAAAACAACAGCAGAGTAAATTTAGAAAATATACGCATGTATATACCTATTCTAGGTAGTTAGAAGAACAACTGGAAATAATCAATTTTTTTGTTCTTCCCATGTTGTTTACATGCCAATATTTTTAAGTGTTGTTGTATCAAAATGAAATTCTTATTTTGAGTAATAATATTAACATGTATTGTATTTATTTGTTGATATAATACCAAGAAATAAAAAATTTCTAAATTTAATGGAATTTAGATTTTTCAGACCGT
This sequence comes from Limonius californicus, assembly GCA_014611495.1. Lineage (NCBI taxonomy): Eukaryota > Metazoa > Arthropoda > Insecta > Coleoptera > Elateridae > Limonius > Limonius californicus. The sequence goes on along the minus strand of JABXWE010011892.1, from coordinate 25,321 downwards.
AACCATAATCTTTGTGAGTTACCTAAAATTTGTAAAGATCAGTACTTGACCAGAATTACAAAAAAGATGTTAAAAAAAGCCAAAATTTTTGTTATTATTAAGCAAGAATGCAAGGAAGTTAACAAACAAAAATAATATGGGAAACAAGAACAATGTAGAAAAGACAAAGGGGCAGACCGACCAGAACGTAGGACAATGCAGTTGCAGAAAACCTCAGGGAACAAAATTCGAACTGGAGAGAAGCAAAGGAAAAGGCGAAGAACAAGAAGGCAAAATTTATACACAAAAATAATAAGTGAAATGTAATTTATTTAAAATGTATGTATACCTTGACACCCAACAGCAAAACAAGGTTATTGATTAATAAATATAAATAAATTCTTTATGAGCCAAAGAGGTAGATGACGAAATAGGAGAACATTTCAGAATTAGTGCTGGCAGTGGTTGTTTCGATTACCACAAGCAGAAAGAGAAGCAAAGCGCCCATTATAAAAGGTATTCAGATGTCCAGTAGACTATCAAACTGTATAGATTACATGCCACGACGACATATACAAACATACACCTTCCTGGATCATTGAATTACAAACCTACATTAAACATGTTGTAGTATTATTTTTTCTTAACAACGATTTTCCAATATGGCAGGGGCTTATTTCATAGGTCGACTGAATCCAATCTGAATAATTTTCGGCCCAAATTTATAACATCATATTGTGATCATAACGCCTTGAATCGATCTTTAAGATATTTAACAGTCGGTAGCCATTAGAAATATGTTGTGCTATTGCATTTTTTAGAAGCCACTAAGTGTAAAAGTGACCAAATATTATAAAACATAAAAAAATATTTCGAGAATATTTCAAAGAAATTGTATTAAATTTTGTGATGAATTAACTTATTAATAAGCTCTACGCTGATATCATCTATGAAAATTCGAAAATTCTACATTTAGTGCCCCGTTGTTGAAAAACCATCAATCCGGTTTATATACACCTTAAAGTTTCTACTCACATTAAAATTGCATTTGTGAAAAGAAGAAAATAAGCTTGATAGTTGGCAAATATCTAAAATTTCTGATATTATTAAAAAATATCTAAAGATGTTAAAATTTATATCGGAGGTAAGTTCCTATGTAACACCATTTTAGGTTGTAGCAGCCTAAACTAAAAACCAGTAACGATATCTGCTTGCTCCTTTTGTGTTACAATAATAATTTGAGAGTGTCTAGAAATCTATAAATTTGCGCGAACTGTGGAAGTTGAGAATTAATTTCTATATAGTATATACCGATTAAAAAATTTGTAAATCCGATTGAGATAAACTTTAAGTTATTTGAAAAAACTTTAATTGATATGAAAATAGTTACTACCAAACAATGAAAATTTAGAAATTTCAAAGTCATGTATTATTTCGTGTGAAGTCTATAATACTGTTTTTAAACCGACCCATTCTCACAGCTCAGCTGAGAACGTCTGTGAGATTTTAAAGACGTCCATGAATTGTAGGTCACGAAGCTTATTATCATGAAACTGGAGAAATATTTTCTTCTCAAGCGCAACTTTAAGTATGGTGTACACATTTCGTGAGATAATAAACAAATGCCAGGTCTGGCATATATTTTGTTCATTTCATCCACCACAGTCTGGAGTCTACACGTACATTCGACGCGTCACTTTTGTCTAGATACGTGTAAAACAAACATTTATAAACATCACAGTCAGTGTATGTTAAATTGGTAATCTTTACATTCAAGATATATAGAGACGTGATATAAAGTATAAATATTCGGTAACGAGGATTCTTATTTAAATACTAAAACGCTAATATTATGCTTGACGGTTACGGAATTTTTGCAGTACTTTTTCAATTTCTCTAATTTCAACACGTAAAAAATATCAATTTATTTAAATTTCATAATTCGCATACTGCTTACTTATTCCATAAAACGGAAACGTTTGTTTATTACATTCCACATCCATTTAAGTCACTGAGGGAAAAAGTACCGTTGGGGTCAGTCATAAAACCGATCTACTTTTCAGAAATATATAGATACAATTTCAAATATGGGAAAGTTGAAGCGAACGGTTTCGTCCATTTTAAACTTCGGATCAAATAAACAGAGGCTCTAGTATGCTAATCCAAATTATGTAGACATGTGAGAACAGAATTACAAATTACGGTACAGCCACCGTAGAAACAAGCGTTATTAAAACACAGAGAAGCTTTACCATTATAAATTGGTCGTTTCGCAAGGGAACTTTTATCAATAAAATGTCTTCAGAACTGTAAAGCAGTAACATAATTTTGAACCAGTAATTTTTCAATCAGTGGATGGGAAATAACTTTTAGCTTGAAATTATCTAGAAAGAATCACATTTAGCATACAAATTTGAATTGGATATTTGTCGAAATCTCAGTTCAAATGTCTTTATAAAGATAGTTCTTTTTATCCGAATGTCTGGAACGGCTAGATCAAATTTTACGCTATTTTTATTGATTATAATAATGCGCAATTTCTCCGTCATTTAACTACTTATATATTTTTTCATTGAAATGTGAGAAAGGAAGGTGAATTACCCTGTACATGTCAATCATAACCTATCATTTTAGTGGCAATTGGTTATTAGGGAGTAACTGTACAAACTGAAAGCGTAGTAAGTAATACGTACGAGTACAACTAAAACATTACAGGTGATAAAAATCGAAATCATATTTAAGCAAATGATGAAATCATCTAACATTAACGGTTTTCACAATAAAAGTCTAAACAAAGTTGCTTGCTTACAGATATGTAATGCAAAATTAGTTATCAACGAATCTGTGGATGAACAACTGAAATAGAGAATTTATACTGTACGTGTCTGACGCAATACTGTCATTATAATGAATGTTCGGATATAGAAATTTAACTATCAAAAGGGGATTAACGTACGAGATAGTCATAAAGGACAAAAGGAAGGACAAAAAATGTAATGTTAGGAAGTACTAAAAATATATAAACACGCTGATACTTAACAAAAACCAAAAAATCGTTTTGAATATACATAAAGCGTTTTATGCGCTCATTAGTAATATCGTTTTATAAAACCGTAGTAATCATTTTATCGTTTTAACTCCATAACCAATGTAAATGGTGAATCCGTTAATGTATCTAAATAATAACAAACTCGTTTCTGAATAATGAACGCGCATATTCAACGATGAGTAGACCTACATTCAAATATTGTTAGGAACATTAGTTAATTATCTTTTCGAATGTAAATATACCGTATGTGCATGTGTTTAAGTTGTTAGTGCAAATAACCCAAACATAATATACCGATAAGAGCACGTAATACCTTTACAAATTTGTACTTAAAATAATCACTAGCTTTTTTATATCTAAGTGATTTTTCAGGACCGCGTTACAGAAGTTGCTTATGAAAATTCCTAAATCTCCTACTTCAGATTTCTCACTTAAGGCTGAGAAATAAGTGGAATCGCTTGAAAGTTATCCATCCATCTTTTCGCTGTCTCACTTCGAATCGAATAACTTATAAACTTCAGAATGGTATAAGGATAAGAAGAATGTTCCCATTGCAGACATTCACTTATAATCGAATAGCGGTTGCACTGTTCGAAGTGAGGAAGTTTGCTTGCTTTACGAGATGGCGGAAACTCGAGCTTGTTTTCCTACGAATGTTTTCTTCCAGGCTCGGCTGAAAGCATGTAAGTTCTGCGGTCGCAGAGTAATTCTGATCGCGATTCGCGACCCTCTCGCAAAAAAGGTCCGTAAATATTATTGAATGGATTAAAGCGTGAATAATAGCACCGAATCGATTCCTCTGAGTTCTCCACCCTTTGCATGTTTTATCCACCGACGCATGATTAGTGAACGTGGTAACAGAATTGATCCCGTCCATTCTCGACAGTTTAATAACAGCTACTGGCAGCTATTTGTTTACTTCTAGCGCTGACTCTGTGCCCCGATTTTAACCATTTTACCACCTGCTGTGTGTAGGAAAGGATTTAGTACGAAATTAGTTTACACACGACTAAACCTTGAATGCTCTAAACATTTAGAAATCCTTTAATGAATAAATAAGGTAATTCTGAGTGAAAGGTTTTGTACATTTGAAGGTTGGCACCAGCATATCTCATTTAGTCCACATAAATGTATTTGATCTTGTTTTAAGCCAATGAAAGAAGTTAATGTTGTTCGGCGTGAAAGGAAAATTGTCACCAAAGACAATGGAACTGTGATAAGGTCCTCGCTAGTAGTAATAAAGCTGCGGAACATCCTCGCAGACTCCGCCCTTAATCTGTGAAGCAGGGCCTTTTAACCGCTTACTGACGTGGGATGTTCGTAATGGCTTTTTCTCCAAATCCAAGACGCACTTACATTTTATTAATGGATGACTTTGCTACACTGTATGACGCCGCATTACTTTAATAGTGCACCCTCAATTAGCTCTACAAATAAAGTTACTGCCTACTTAGTACTTATTTATGTGTCAAATTTGATATAAGAGATAAAAAATCGAAAACATACCCAAGACGTGTCATTTTCGTAAAGAAACGGCGTGAAGAAATAAGGTGCCAATAACAGCCGGCAAGTCAATTGCAGCCCCAGCAGGATTTAATTGTAACACGTAATAAGTTCCTCGAGATGGCTAATTAAACGAGAAATTAGAAAGCACTACGACTGCTACAAAGTGAAATTTTTTTGGTAGCAATTAAGAAATTGGGGCGAAAAGTTCAGGGGGTAATTATTTTAACGTAGCAGTGCCTTGATATTTTGGTTCCTTGGGCGAGGTGCCGAACCGACGGTTTAGCGACTCAACTAACTATTAAAATCCGGTGGTGGTATATATTTTGATTAGCTATTAAATAATATAAAAGTAGAGAAGTATATGCAAAATTGTTTTAGCGTAGCTTAATAATACATTATTTTAATACATGAAAAATTATAGCTTGCCAAATATGTCCGTTCATCGTATCACTTTAGAACTGGAAAATACATTTTTGTATATAATTTAACTTGTATGCAAAGCTACAATTTTTATATAAACAGCCATACTTTGAAAAATTTTTAGAGCATATTTTATGAACCTTCCATATTTGTGGAAATTTAAATGAGTTGAACTACATGCACCGTCTACATTTTTACTTTTACGGGAGTATAATCACAAATATAACTCCTTTTATTTCACGTTCTTCTGTGAAATCCGCGTAAAACTTATGGTACCAGAACTTTAAAAGAGCAGTAATCACAAAATACTTTAGGCAGTTTTTGCAAAACAGAAGAGAGAGCTCACGTGTAGGTACATTATAAGAGTCTGGTATATATTTAGTTTTTAATTATTTTATTTTAAGTTAAACAATTCAAGAATATAAAACATTGTAGAGAGTGGCCGCTCATACACTCCACTCAACCTGTAGAATCAAAATATTAAGATTTATATATACAGGTGACAGTTTAAGTGGAAAAAAAGATTTTTCGTGGAAAATTCCGGCTCCAACTGCCTACTGCCACCACTCAACCGTGTTTTGCACATTTTCTGAAACGGAAGGGTTTTTAATGCATTTACCAGTTCTGCAATTTTTGTTACATATGGTATGGTTAAGATAAATTATAACATTACACATCATGAGTGAAGTCCACAAGGCCTATAACAATTATTGTAGGATTAGTCAACCGTTAATGTTGTTTATAGTTTTGTTTGAAGTTCTTAGGTGCACATAAGGAGGTAATCAGTTAACTAGGATTATTGTGTATTAGTCACTTCTGTTCAGTATATGATTGAAAGGTATTATTCACAATCACTTGTTAGTGGGTCTCTGGACAGCTTCCATTCTAATCTTCAGCCCATTTGACAGTGTACAGCACTGCTGCATTGGTCGAGTTTATTGTAAAATGTCTTGGGTGTCTTGGTAATGAAATCCTGAATAGTGGGGATGTTTGTTTCTCTATGTAGTTGTGTATTTCTTACGAACCATTGGGCGTTGGTAATGATACGCTCTATTTTTATTTTGTATATTTTGTAATTTGTAATTACTGATATTTGTTTTGGACGTAGCACCCCATACGCAGCAACCATAAGTCAGTATGGGTTTGATTATGCTTGTATAAATTAGTAAATAGTATTTTATTCTAAACATGGGCTTTCTATTCGTAATTGGGCACAGCAGGTTTAGTCTCACATATCATTCGCACAGTTTTTTGTTCACATGGCAGCTCAAGGTCAGAGTACGGTCTACATATATACCTAAATATCTAACCGCACTGTCTTTAGAGTTCCATGGAATTGGTACGTTATTAATATTTATTCTTGGTGGATCTTCAGGACTGCAAAGTATGAATATTTTAGGTTCACATTTCCCGCCATTATTTTTATGTACCATTTTTCAAACCAGCTTTGTAGTTGATTAACGCTTACTAGCAGATTATGTGCCTCTTTATGTACATATGTCTTAGTCCTATCTGATGAGCGGTGTCATCCGCCAGGTCCGCATCAGGTATTGTTGGGATGTCGGACATAAATATATTAAAGAGTGTTGAGCCTAAAATAGATCCTTGCGGAACAACGACCTTGGTCTGTCGGGTTGTAGATATATGTGATCCTACTCTTACTTAAAATGTTCTGCATGTCAAGAACGATTTAATGGTTTGTACTAGTCAAGAGGAATGTCTGTTCTCAGCATTTTGAATAACAGCCCGTTTATCCAAATTCGGTCAAATGCTTGTGCTACATTCACAAATATGATAACTGTGTGCAACTTGTTTTCAAAGCTTTTCTCTAACATTTCCGTGAGTTTTAGTATATAGTAGACTTAGTGGTCTGTAGGCTGTTGGATCACTATGCTTCTGCAAGTTTCTGGAACATAGGAATAAGTGCTTGTCGCCATACTTCTGCAAAGTACCCTGTTCTTAGATATGCATTAAAAATCGCTGTCAGGATAGCTATAGATTTATGTGGGAAATTTCTAAGTAGTATGTTTAGTATCATATCGTTTCCTGGGGGTTTATTGTTAATCAGCTTTTTAAGACACTGTTTCTCTTCGGCATGTAAGGTCGGCTCTATGAGCATTGTGTTACTAGGGGAATTATTATTAATTTCTCTCTCGAATTGTTGAATTTGTTCCGCATCGTTTTCCTCATATGTTGTAGTGAATACTTGTTCGAGATAGTTGGCGCCACTGTCTTCTTGGTCTTCTCGTTACTTTAGGTCATTGGTTCGAAGAGTGGGAATATTATTAGTTCGGTTGAAGATTTTCTTGGTGGCTCTCCACATGCTGGGATCTCCATTATTTAAGTTCCCTACATGATGATTACAGGATTGGTATCTATGTTCATCTAATTTTTCTCTGAGTAGTCCGATAAGTTGGTTGATCTTCATTGTGATAGCCGCATCTCTTATTCTGTGCCATGTTTTCTCAATGCATTTTTTTCTTAGGTCAACTATATTCGATGGAGTGTTTAGATGGTTTGTATTTCCGCGGCTTGTTTACTGCAGTAACGTAGTGCACTGCTTGATTAACTCTTTTTTCTGCAACGCTGTTGATGTCATTTTGTGAGGCTAGGTCTGTAGGGCAAGATACCTGGTTGTTCATTGATATTTCGAACATGTTCCAGTTTATTGGACCGTTTATTAGTTTAGGGAGTTTCGAGTAATACAGGCGCGACTAGTTAAGGTCCGCAATTACAGGCAAATTATCTGAGTCAAGCTCTATTAAGACGGTCTGTTTGATTGAAATGATTAAGTTTTTATGTACAGTTATATCTGGTATATCAGGCATGTAGTCGACTATATCCGGGAAGCTATTAAGTTTAACGCCGTTTGGATTAATTTTCCTGCAGCGCCAGTTTACATATTTGCAATTTAAATCGCCTACTAGTAGTGTGTGTACGTTCCACTCTACTGAAAATTATTTCAAGTTCTTCACATATGAGTTGCTTGTTACGTGATTTGTATCCGCAAATTAGTATTAGGAAACTGTCATTCATTAAGGCACTTTTTATAGAAATGGCTTCTATGTGATTTATATTATCTGGTATAAGATCTGTTGGTGTTGTGAATAGGCTACGTTATGCAATTATTGTCGCTCCCATGCTATATCTATATTGTGTCTTGCAATGAATGATATAAATGTTGATCTTAGTTTCTTTAACGCATCAGCATTCCAATTGGCTAGTGTTAACTTGTGTACTGGATTATGAATATTTTCCGCCATTGTGGTAATGTTAACGGTCGCTTTCGATTATTAATCTCATCAGTATTATCATTATCAGTTGCCATTTGGCTTAAAATAACAAGAGATCCTTGATACGATTTTCTTAAGTTCGTCAGAGAAGCTATATGATTTGACTTCATTTGTTTATAACTTGTTGTACTATATTGATACCTTGGAAGGAATTCCAAGTTAGCGCACTGGATAAAGTGTACTGGCTTGCAAAAAAATTACATACACATATTTTTGGCTGTATTAAGTCGACCTTGACTTTTTCGTTTATCAGTGTCAAAAACATAAAATGCTGAATATATCCTGCACCTTTCTCTATTTAATAAAAGTGACACACCACCGGTTTTCTTTCGAACTAGTTTTAAAGAAATCCAACACAAACTTCAGGAACACAATTTTATCTATACGGATGGCTCCAAAACTGAAAGTGCTACAGGAGCTGCTTTTATAACAGATGTGACGTTCCTTACGCCTATCTTTAGACTACCCGTTTTGCGTCTAGTAATATTTCCGCTTGTAGTAATATTTATATTTCGAAGTTGGCTAACCTGTTGAATTTTGGGCTAGTCCAAGTTTCAAATTTTGAGGGGAGATTTTTGGATACAAGACAGTTGCACGTAGTTCGTTGTTCAAGCTACTACGATTGTTTTCTCTGGAGGTATTTTTGTGTCGTAGGTTCAATTTAGTCATTGTTGACAGGGAAGCTTTTCCATTCTAAAATCTACGCCACTTAAGAGTTTTGTGTCTTCGTTTGGAAGATTAACTCAGGAAGTTTTTCCGATATTAAATACCACAGTTGAGGAAGCTAGTGTTCATGCCAGTATAAAAAGCATCTGGTGAGTTTTATTTCACGAACATTTGTCTTGTTCCATTCTCTTGGTTCTGCTTGCTAACTTTTGTATCTTAATAAAATTTAGGCACGAAGTGTGGGGTAATTAATCCGCCCATATAGAAATCGAGAGTGATAACGATCAGGAGAATTTACGTTTCACGGAAATTCCGATCCACTTCGCCGTGAAGATTTCTGGATTTAATTGACACCTGCGATTGGAGGTCACATTCTTCGCAGACCTGCGTTCGGAGATACGAAAACTTCGTTCAAGGGAGGTGTAATTTTATATTTCTACCTAAGATTTGATATATTTATCACTTGTTCAAAACTTTGTAGCAATAATTAATCATCTATTATTATTATTCGTCGTAAATATTTGAACTTTATAATATTGGGGAAATTATATACTTTGTTATGATGTTGTAATAGTACGACAATTTTACGTGGTTTTGTTATATACAGGGTCTCCAACCGTCGTGTATTATTGCGTCTTGTAGTTCATGTTGGGTCTAATTAATTATATTGTTTATTTTATCGCTCGCCTAATCGTGGAGATCTCTTCGTTAGCGATGCGTTTTTGCTTCTTAAGTTTATGAATTTTTGTTGTGTAACCGTGTTACGGGTCGAAATCTCGCTACGGGAATTGTGGAACCGAAAGATCGCGCGTTGGCGCGCGAAGAATTTATCGGTACGGCAATATGCGCTTTTCTCGGACCCGCAAACAAAAAAAAGATGGTAAAGGCCAGCGGCTTGCTCAGAGGAGTAGGGGGGGGGTTCGCTGAAATCGCTTATAGGGAAAAATGCTTAGAGTTGTGTACAGGATGCGTCGAAATAAGTGGGCGCCACCTTTCAAATCCAGCTGGAAATAAGGTTCTTGTGAAAGGCCAAGAACCAACAGCATACGGGAAGGAACTTACCTTTAATCGTGCCTTTACCTGTATTCTTAAAGCTTGCAAAATCCTTACATAAATATTCAGAACACAGTAATAAAAAGGCATGCGGAATTTAACACATATATAATGGCATTACTAAGACACTGTACAAAATGGAGACAACAAAGAACCCCCCTTTAATACAGTCGTAAAAAAAAAGATTAAATCTCGAACGTTCGTTAGGAACTCTACGCCGCTGGAACCTACGCTACATTTAAATAATCTCAATAATCTGCGTAGTCCAGTTGCGCAAGTTTACAAAGATAAAGGTGTTAAAATTAATGTCTATATATATATAATTAGTACAATACAAGACACTGTCATTATTCTCTCTTTTTTTTTTAATCAGAGTAACAAAAAAACAAAAAAAGGTCAATAAATTCGAATTTTGCAAGATACGCGTGCCAAGCCGAAAGTTACTTTCCACTAGTACAAAACTTGGTAGTTTTTACCTTAAAGTTCCAAGGAGTCGGCACAGATAATGGTAGTTTCCGGTTATATGGTCGTTAAACCAAAAGGGATCGGAGAACAGCGTCCTTCGGGCAAAATTGTGACAAAACGCAGAAGTTACGCCCCTGTACAGGGCCGAGCTGCTCTCAACTGGGTCAGAAGACGCGGGAACCGAAGCGGAGCTTCTGCGGGGTGGATAGGAGCGAAACACGTTCCAGCGAAACGCTCGCACAAATTCCTTTCTTTCCTCTACACTTCACATGGATCCGAATTTGTATTCGCCAGGAGCAATTATTTCTTTAATTGTCCAACACCAAGGCGCACCTTTTCGCTATCGCATAAATATTTATCCGACGGAGAGGTCGGTTTACTTCTGCTTTACAGCAAACAAAAACGGTACGGTAAAAACTCAGGATAGCGAGGCGCCGTGAAGGAAAAGGGACCGATATGTAACGATCCAACCGCCGGGTACGAGCGTCTGTCTGTTACTCACAAACTAAAAACACATTTCGTAATTACGGCTGCCGATGGATGGAAGATTCGGACAACCGGAGGCCACAAAGTTCTAAACGGCACTGTAATTACGGCTGCCGATGGATGGAAAATTCGGACAACCGGAGGCCACCAAGTTCTAAACGGCACTGACTTCCACTCACACAAAATACAATGCAATCCTGCACTCCCCTCCCCTGCATGACATGTAGGCACACTACGTCAGAAATACTAGAAGCTTCGGGAACGTTCTAGAAGAATACCGCGTGCAGCTGCACTGTTGCCAAGCAGCAAAACAAGCGAATTCCGAGAAATGCCTTTCTAGCGGCGCCGCCAGCGCGGCAAAAAGCATCGTACAAACAGGACCTTGAACACAACTGAGACCCCCTTGTTCATAAATCACTCCAAGACGAAAAAGAAATACGAGCACGCCTAACAATGCTTAATTCTTTAAAGACGCAATGTAACCAATTCTTACGAAGCGACAAAAGAAATAATAAATTTATTCATATACAGTAGGGAATTCGAAAATAACATAACACATGTCACTCCTTGCCTTCTCGTTGTGTGTGGTATTGTTGATATCGCTGTACTTCTTATCGCCTCCTCTATTCGCCTCCACCTCTGATTTACTTCTTTATCTTGTATTTCGTTCAACTGTTTCTCTATCTCCTTTCTATACTTCGTTGCTATCGTTTCTTCTGTTAGTACGTTTAAAGTGTTACTTTCCTAAATTAGGAAATTTAATTTAGATACTCTTCCACAATCTATTATAATTATTTTCTAGCAATCCGGCTTATACAATGTACAATAGTGTATTTTCATTCTTGTTAGTCATCGGTAATAATGTTACAAATTGCCCATTATTGTTATTGTAAAACTGTTATCTTACTTACTTCTGTGGTTAGTAACTAAATTCATGCAAATTACTCATCCCTGAAAGTTACTTTCTTCTAGAAAACATAAAATACCTTGCTTTTATAAATGACTAATTCAGATTTACGTGGGTACTCAATACATATTTGTTGGGGAACGGAAAAACTCCATGGAAAAAAATCCAGAGGAAAATCCACTTAATAAAAAACAAGAAGAAAAAAATTCAAAGAAAGAAAATCCAGAAAAACAGCAATTAATTGGGCGACTATTCTGACACTACCTACGCTCTTTCAGGGTGTGGAATATTGTACCAAGGTTTCTCATAATAGAAAATAATGTTAATACAACAACATTTGCTGGCGTTGAAGAATGAAACCACCGTTTCTCGAACGTTGCCTGTCATGATCATCCTGTACTATGAATATTGAGCCATTAGTCATACTATTACATTTAGATAAGTAAGCTCTAATTATAAGTTTCTTTTACAATTTATTACTTTGTAATTAGAAGCAATAAATATTAAAATAAATTATTATTTTTCTGGATTTTTCTTCCTTGGATTTTTTCCTCTGAATTTTATTTCCGTGGATTGTTTTTCCTGGATTTTTAGTGGATTTTTTTCCGAGTGTAGCTCTGTAGCTCCCCCGTGTTTGTACTTTAGCGGTGAGGAGAAACACGTGGCAGAGAAGGCGCCGATGCCCAACAGTGGAGCAAAAAAGGGGCCAATGATGATACAAATAAACAAAAAGAAATTGAATTATGTTAATTTCTAAGAAACAGCCACCTTCCCCGAACTGAGGGGCGAGTACATAGAAATGTACATAGAGTTGTTAAATACAATAAATTGATTTTTAGAATTATAATGTAAGGAAAATTTTACGGCAAAAAATTGTAAAAAGGAGGATAACATTCTGGATGAGTGGTACCCATGGTAGAAGCACCACAGCATTATTTCCATCTACAGTATCCAAAGTGCAAACAGCCTCGATGGTGATGATCTCCATTAGGTCTTCTTCTTTTGTGTGCATAGGCCAACAGCCTGTTAATTACTTACAATGAAGTAGGAGCTCTGTGAGCCCTCTTTGCATGTACGCTGCGGAGGAGGCTAACATAACCCGTCGAACAGAGAAGAGAAGTTCCACTACATGGTTTGCGATTGTCAGAGATGTTCGTATGACAACCGGGACCGACGGTTTCACTTGACCTCTAATAGGTGATGCAAGGAAACTAAACAAAAATGCGTCCTGAATCGATATTTGATTTCTTATCCGATTCGACTGATTTGCAGATTATATCTGGATCGTATTTATTCTCTTTATATGCCCTTTACGCTTGTTTCATCCACTATTTTTCGTGATGGTTCCATTTTTGCGCTGTCCATGGTTTATTTAGTTACATATTTTAACTGTTTTGCTACACTTATCCTACTTTCTATGTTTATCTATAGATTTATTATACCATACTATAGTATTCAGATGTTTCCGACACCTACTTCCTGATTCAATGATTTGATATAATATGATATCCGTAGATGTTAGAACGACAACACTTTATCTATTTTCCTCCTTCTACACACCTCGTGGGAATATTAATAGCAGTCATAAATTTCTGTTTTTGGATACATATATCAATATTCATTAATAACATTTGCAGCTTGTCTTCGCCCTCCGTAATCAATAAATTATATTTATCTGTGCGGCTTGCATTTTACAGCCTGGTTTCTTTGCTGAACCGCGAAGATAATATCGACACATGGTTTTCCTTGCGTAAAAGTTTGTTTTGCATCGGCTACCTCCGTTGGTTTTCTCATTTACTGCTTTCGTAGAAAGGTTAATAGTGGCATCTGGTAACGTTACACAGTAGATATCTGGTGCCTCCTGATGGCCTTCTGTAAATGTGTGAATGAATACCGTTGTCCTCTAAGGATTAGAAATGTTCGCCTTCTTAAAGATTTTCTCTTCTAGTTATGTTCACTGACTATTAGCATTTCACGACCTTAATGTAGCAACTAACTTGTATATTATGTTCAATCAGGGTAATATTATAGTTCTTGGTTGCCTCCATCAACTATTCTTGTTCGCTTGCTAGGTGAATATATATATATATATATATAATATATATATTTTTTCTCATACGGAGTTGAGTACATAGGCGTAAACACCTATAAAATTTTAATATTACAGTAAATATAACATAATATGCAAAATGCATTTTCAGAGCAGATTACAATATTGCAGATCCACGTTGTAAAGCCATTGCAGCGCCCAGGTTATGAGATTGTGGATATCTTCTGAAGAGCCGTTAAAGGTGGATGTTGGACATTCTTGTATTATGTGGGCGATTGTTCCGGTGTTGCACATAGGTTACGCGTGGGGAAATCCGTGTAGCTTCACTTATACATTTGTTTTCTGCATCTTCCCAGTCCTGTTTGGGTATGGTTTAATATGCTCCATTGTTTACTCGGTAAATCAAAATCTTCTACTTTGGTGCTGGGATTGTTTCCATCGGGCTGTTGTCGATGCTTAGGACTGACCTCCATGATGGTTTTCTTGATAGCATTTTCAGATTCGTGTTCTATTCTCCTGGAGTAAAGCATTTGTCATACTCTCTTTAAAGCGGTACGTCTTCTTAATCCGGGTGGAAGGATATTGCTCTGTACGGGAAATCACTGTCTGGGTGTAGGTTTGACGGCACCCGTAACTATTCTCATGCTCTGGTTTAGGTGGGTGTCTATTTTAAGCGCATGACTTCTGTTCATCCAGACCGGAGGTCAGTACTCAGTTGTGGAAAATACCAGGGCTAAAGACGCTGTTCTGATTGTGTATATTTGAATATTTGAACTCCTCATATCTACCACATTTGTTCTGCGTGCACTAAAAGTTATGTTCGATGCATTACAAAAATATTTTCAAGCTGGTATATTTTATTTTGCCAATCTTTCTATCTACGTCATTTGTGATGGTTTTGTAGATTTTATATGTTTGGTGTTCTGTTGTGCTAGATACTTTTATTCATAAAAAACTTAATATATTACATGATGTTTTTCCTATTGTCTAACTTAACGTATTATATGGGCGGGCTCTAGGATTTGGTCCTCTTCAGCCCAGAACATCCTTCCATCTTGTGGGTCCTTGCTTCGATTTGTGGTAGTGGAGTTGGAGTTTTGCTTCCTTCGGTTGGTTTGCTGTTGGGGTGGCGGGTTGGATCTTCCTTTGGTGGTGTCTTCTATGGTATCTGGAAACATGTGTGTTCTCTTCCTAATATACTTTATAAATACTTGCTTTCTTCTCCAGTCACTTGATTTATTTTCTTATTATACCAGGAAGATCTAGTTTATATTTTGAGAACATGCTTTACTGGTAATCTCTGTGGTATTTCATTTTACTTATTCCCAGAACTCCATTTTTATCATCATTTTGCTAAATAAAGTGTGAAAAATATGATTCATACGAATGTATTGTAACACCCTGTTAAAATCAATGAAAGACCTGAATCTAATCCTAGCAGCTTTAAGTATTTGCCTAAATTTCTTAACGTTTATTATATTTCCAGCTGCATTGTACTAGGAACTTACTGACTGCGGGTTGATAAGATCAAAACAGTGACAGTTGTGGCATGACTAGTTATTTAGAGGTTATTAAATCATGTCATAACATATACATACAATTGTAACCGCTGGTACTCTCTATTAAAGTCGAAGTGATGTTGCACTAACTATTGTAATTTTATTAATAAATAAAGTAACTAAGTCTAGATGTACGTTATATAGCTTCTAAATATGTGCAACTGCTAAATAATCATGCAAATGCTTATTTTCCTGGTTAAGATTTGGTTATGTTGATTTTTCGTTTATATATAAAAATATTAAATGTGCAATTTAACTTAGGTTAGCGGTTGTGAATAAACATTTTTCAAGCGATCACTGCTTAAATATTTTTTTAAATGTGACTGTATAATTTCAAGAACGATCAGTAACTCGAATTTTATATAGAACTGCTTGCGATCCTAAACTATATAAACAATTTCTAAAAATATCGTCTTTTTTTCAAATCTAGCACATACGAAGCATTGTGTTGCATTGCATTGACAGCCTTTTTGTCCCACTGCTGGGCATCGGCCTCTTCTCTGCCACGAGTTTCTCCTCAGCGCTAAGGTAGAAACACGGGGAACCTACAGTTTAATGTCGAAAGCGAACGACAGAAACTCCAGAGATCGCTGAAAGCCGGAATTGGAAATTCTATGTGTGAGTTGCAGACAAGATTTTTATAAATCTGCATAGTAATGCTTAGGTTTTGAACCCAAGCCAGAATCGACGTTTGCTCAGAAAGCGATCGCTCTACCAACTGAGCTACCACCACACACTGCTACATAGTAAGGCAAGTGACAAAATATATGTCGATCTGTTCAAAACAGATATTTCAGCCAAAATTTGAATGAACATCATAATAAATTAAAGTAACTGAATGTAACAACTACAAAACCAAAAAATATATGAGTAGTAACTAAAAATAAAAGAAAAGTAGCTCATAGTGTTTGAAAATCTACAGTTTGAGCCTCCTTGCTGAATTTACTTTATTTTTAATAAATAATTGGATAATTCTAGTTTTAAAAAGTTATAATGTTTACATGTATGTATTTATTACGATAACAAACTATAAAGCGGAAGCACTGAAATCGAAGTATTCAAAATCTTAAATCAAATTATATTCATAGATAAACCTACTACTTCACTCCGTTAATGGAAACCCTTATTTCAAAAATAATTTAACCTTTTTACTTATAAATACTAAACGCTTTCATAACTAATTAGAAGTAAATACTTATGTATGTACGACCTAGCCCCTAGCAGCGGCTTGAAATAATAATAAATGTTGGTATACGTAATTATCTGAAATAAACTGCTAAATTACATAGTTTATCCAAGTATATAATAATATAAACAACAACATTACATATTTACACGCAGAACCAAAATTAAATTGTAAGTGGATTCATTTTCAAATTGTAATTGAGCATTTATAAAATTTAAATCATTTTTCGGGGTAATGGTTTAAAAATTCAATTTAGCTTAACTTTCTATTTCAACCTTAACTTTAATGGAGCATGGGGAGTGGTTATCAGGATATTTAAATTAACCCTGTTATGGAAGCTTTTTGTAATCAGCTGACTGCTACAAGAGCAGATGAAATCAAAATTAGATTCACAGCCAGACCATAGAGAGAATTGGTAATGGAAGCATCACAGTAAATCTGGCGTAAGTGATGAATGAGCACATTCACATGGATCGGGATGGTGTAATGTTAGCAATCAGCCAGAAGTTATGCACTGCTGATTGTATAAATATATTTTTTTCACGCTACGGTTGTATTTCAGACGATGAAACCTAAAATATTAATATAAATGCGCTTAATTTAATAACAATGTGATAGCTTTAAATTTAGCCATATTTAATGGCTTTTTATTGTGTAATTTTGTTCATAATTATAGATGCTAGTTAATCTTAGTAGGATAGGTGATGTTAAATGTATTTCGTCTGTCGGATACGTGCCATAAACAGAAAGAGTTCGAAATGCTACGAGAATCAGCAATTTCATTAGGCCTTAATCGGTGAAGTAAACGGAAAGAGCACACTTAGATAATTAGAACTTATATATCTGCACACTTGTGCTTTTGATTTCTCGCAGCGATTTGTTTTCCTCGTCTTAAGTGAGGTTCCTAATTATCAGCCGTTGAAGCAATTTATCAAGAAGGAAGCGAAATGAAATGTAGTATGTAATACCTTCTGCACACGTAGAATTTTACTGTGTTCGTAGTAAAGCGAGGTTTTCGGGGATGGGAAAAATGTTAAAAGCTACAAAAATAATAGAATCTCTGAATCGCCATAAATTCCGTTAAAAATAAATAGGTTCGTTTGTACATAGCAAACAAAACTATTCACAATGGATATATTTTGTTAGAGCGCGCTTCATTTTTAAAACTAAGCGAATTAATCACAAAAGCGGGTAAGTGAGCCATATACTAATGGCATAAATTACTGGTTATTGCCGTTGGATGACAGTGGGACTGTAATGTAGAGTAGAGAAGGGAAGGGTGAGTATGTTGCCATTTGTAAAGTGGCACAATTACAACCAACGGGCGCCAGTCCGCCAACATATATCATAACTATATTAGAAATTTCTCGAAACAGTGTTTGATGCTAAACAAGATATAAACTTTATCTGAATACTATGCCAGTAGTTTGCAAGTATCAACAGATTGCTTCTAGGGGACTTCTACAAGAACGTCTCCGACCAACTAGGGTGTGTGAAAATAACAAGTTTGGCCTAAATTTGTGACAGTAGTCCCTAATTCCTAGTATCTGCCGACATAATTATTTGTTAATATAATTAATATTATCAGTTAAAACCGATTTGGAACATAATTTAGTTATGGAAGTTTTCCTATTTTTCTATTTAACGTACTTTTCAAAACACATGAGTTTAAAATTTAAAATTCATTTAATTGAATATATAATATACGTTTAGAAAAATCATCGACAATTATAATTCATATATGAAAAATTCATCCATAATTAATTTATTGAAATACAGTTTACCGAAACACCAAGTTATTGTTTCACCTATACGAATATATATTTAAATTATAATACTAAAACAATAAGTTTTTTCCAAACTTAGTTCTAAACATCAACTTGTTCCTAGCAGGTTTTCCATTCTTTTTGTACGATGTAAGAACGTACCTATACTCTGTCTCAGAGGTTTAACTAACTAACTGTTAGCGCAGGTAAATTTCTTCGACACTCAAGTACTGGTTCTATTTCGGTCACACCTATTGGCCGTAGTGTATCTGAACACACAACGTCAGTTATTAAGAGTTTTCATATTTACTTGGTATTTAAATAATGCATAGAAGCCAGAAGCGACTATTCGGGTGTTCGGTACATACCAGAAGATTTGTAAATTCCAGCGGCGCACGTTTTGCCGTATTTTAGTAGAAATATTTGAATTTTTATAAATTGCATAGGACATGTATTTTTGAAGCAGCTGGCACACGTTTGTGAATTTTTATAACCGGCATAAGCCGACCAAAATGTTTTTTTTAAGAATATACTCAATTAAGCTTAAAACAAGATCGTTATAATTTAATTTAGGTTTTGACGTAATGGCAATCCAAAATTAATTTTTATATTTACTTGTATTACATGGCGTAATATAATTGCTAAAATCTAACTAATAAAGTTATTATCCTAATGGAACTGCTACCAATAATAGTTAGAATTACGTTATTGTATTGAGAATGCCATGTGTATTGATATTGCAAATAGGTTGCTGGTGGATAACTCGTACAAACCTAACAAACAATTATTTGAAACTTGAAACTAAATGTTCAAAATGTTTAAACATAAATACAGCATGCATTTGAAGAACAATCTATTAGCGAACGGATAGGTCGATGTTTTCCAGTTTTGCGTTAGTGGTAGCAGGTAAACCTCTGAAACGGACTAGCTCTTGCTATTTATGACTGTTTTCCGTGTTCAAAATTTGTTTACAAACTCAGCACAATGTTGCTTGATTCGGTAAACTAAGGCCAACAAAAATACTAAACAAGAATAAATATCAGAAAATATTGGAAGCCGCTAGAATTTGAGGTGGCTGTGTAACTATACTGATTTGTGTAAATGATTATTCAGTTTTGTATTTAAGAAAGCCACTATAACGGGGCACTTTATAATGCTCTTCAGAACCTTTTAAAATCATCCACATAGATATTTTATTTCTTATAATGCATTCTTTCTTTCACCCTAAAAGTAAATTATAATCCAAATCTTATTTTAAGCATCTTATCTAAGATAAACGTGTCAGAAAAATAAGCATTCCTCGCTTAAAATGCACCTATCAAACTTTAAAAACCTGGATTCTTATAAATAATATACTTTTGCAATCTATCTGTGAATATTTGGTTAAAACCACCCTTACGGACATTTGATTACTCGAAATAAACGTTGCGTGATATCAAAAATTAAACTTGGCAGTTCTAAAGCAAAAGCAGACATACAGTTAATGGAACCTTAAAACAGAATACTACATAGGGGGTTTGCGAAATGGGAAAGTAACCAGATAAAATCGACATTTAAAACATACAAGGTGTTCTATATGAAATTGAAAAACTGTAGCTGAGTGATTCAGTATAATAAACTAGGGACTGTTCCATAAATGAATAGGAGAAGACAAGCAGAGAATTTAAAATGCAGATACATATTTCTTTCCAATAATGTTCTACGCAAGCATGAATTGTTCTTTTGTGTATTGCATTACCTTTGAAACAAATTATGAGTTACTGCGAATGACGCCGCTCATGGTTGTCGCTGTTGAACATATTCATTTTTTATAATACCACTTACCTTTCTTGTACACCTTACCAAGTCAGACATTAAGACGTTCTTACATAGAGATTCTATTCATATGTATTTCTTACATAGGGAATCATTCTACTCCATGAAAAGTGTTGTCATTCCCTATATTTACAACTATTGTATAAAGGATTTTTTATAATAAACGGGCATAGTTTTGCTCAACCACACATTCCGTGATTTGTTGTGGGTGGATTGTCCATTGGCCAATTATTTAAATTAAGGGTCGGCAATTTCCGACCTGCGGACTCTTTAGGACTTTTTATGCAGCTCCTTAGATTTGTCAAAAAAACTCTTTTTGGTGCGGACTGCGTAATATTTCGTAAAAAATTTTATTGTCCCGTTTTACCAGTCCAATATATACATTTTTAGTGATTATTAGAAAAATTATATTACAAGCCGTCACTGTCAACCAAATACTTGTAATTTACCATTACTCAATTTACAATTTCCTTATTAGACCAACCTACATTACTTTTTACGGTTCTTTATTTCAAAATCGACATGTTTAAACAAAACAATATGAATAAATTAATATAACATAAAATTATTACTCACTAGGAAGCAATTTACTAACATGAGCAAAAACATTTAAATTTTCAAATTTATTGTATAATAGTGAATATGTGGTGCGGTATCAAGAACATAGTACAACCCCAATACTTCGCAGGTACTCACCGGAAGGGCCACTGACTGCCACCTCGCCAGCTGATACACTAATTGGTGTTCGTACGCGAAGTTCGCAACTGTGGTTTCAATGCCTTTCTCGCACGAGCGGTTTAAACGTTTCGTGGATTAAAAATATAGCACTTCCCTATTCAGGTTTATGATAATGTCATTGGTTTCGTAGATTAACTTACAAGAAGCACTTTTTTTAGAGGTATCGCCTGATGTTTGCATGTCCATCTGCCGCAACGACTTATTGGTTACTCAAGTGGCCCGATCCCTCGAAAATGTCGCCGGTCCCTGATTTAGAAGATATTCGCAAACACTAATAACAATAAATAGTTTGTTTCGTTGAGACGCACTTGTTTCTCTCTTGTTCCCCGTTGAGGATGAAATAGTAGGTACTTTATGAAATGTACGATGGCTTATATAGGTTTTCATAATATAATCTTATACCACCTTACAACATCTTCATTAGGTGTACTGTATAACAAAAAAGCGAAATTGCGTAGAACGTAACAAAAAGCAATTTTTAAAGTCTATGAATTTGTTCGCGGTATACCTACTGCTAATATATCTACTTATTTCTCAATTATATCGTAACGGTGAAGTCTCCCTAGACAATAAATACATATTTTTAATATTATATGTCCGTATGATTTGCATTTTATAACATTTTTGAGGGCAATATCATATTTTAGTTGCAGCATAAGATATAAGCACCGACTAGGAACGGCTTTCTACAGAGATTAAGTAGTCTGTAGTAAGCGGAATTCCCAGTCAACATATTATCCCTAAATAATATCCATAAATTACTATTCTAAACATACAACTAATCGATTTGACCATCTGTCACTAAAAACATACGTACCTGTTAAATGGTATATTAATTTTATGTGTAGGAAACGATCAGTTTGCATATACAACCAAAATGAATATGTATATTGTCATATTTTACGTTTACACTATCTACTCTGTAAAACAGAGTAGAATTGATTCTACTGCAAAACATTATAACAGAAAAGTGAGGTATTTCAATTTCCAAAACGTATATTATCGTACAGAAGCATAAATTGTGAAAACAAACAATAATGAATATCTCGTAAATTAAGAAATCAGCACTTCATACTCACTAACACCAGGTATTCCAAAACGCAAGCTAAATCTATATTAAGCATGGTTGTATTTCATTACTCAGCTTGGTTCGTACTAAAATGGGCATGGATTTCTTAGTATTTTTGAATTAAATTTCACTTTAAACTCTATTCCATATACTTCCTCCTTGGTAGTATATAAGCGTTGGTTAAACGAAGGTAGTCAGGATGTGAGCTGCAGCTGTCCAGAGATATAAGGATGAGCCTGAAACCGCCTAGTTAAAATTCTTCATTAAGGTAGAGATCATGCTGTAAGTTATTCGATACACTTACTAGTGCAAATAATCTTCAGGATAACTTTGAACTATTTTCAATTGCGATGTGGATTAGAACCACAAAACGCATTTCTTGGTCCTTGAACACATTTTGTCACATAACAGCTTATTTATGTAATTGTGTTTACTCTGATACACTGGATCATATATATTCTGCTGAAACACGCGAAGGGATAATTATTTTAAAATTTTGAACGGTCCAGTATATCATAGTGCACACTGGTCGGTTGGAAATTGCAGATTTTTCTGAACACAAAGTGTTATTGCGCTTATACTAATGCCATTCACAGAAACTCCATCACCTATATGGAAATGTAGAAGCGAGTTCACGTGCATCCGAGAATCCCGGAGTTTCATTACACAAGCAAGAAGACAACCGTTTGCTATTGCATGTAAAGTCATGCAAAGCCTTTTAGACACGTTAGGAATTCAAGTTTGTGGCCAGCCCGTTGGCAATTCTCTAAAATAAATAAGATTAAATTTCTATAAAGCCGTTTAATGTATGCCATTATCAGCAGCTCGTTGAGAATAATCAAACGCTTGTGGAAATTACACATTCATTATGTTTGATGATGCTGATGAGTCCCATACCACATATACAACGACAATGAATGACAGTTGTAGGGGTCAATAAAATGATATTAAATCATAGTGTATTCAACCGGCTGTGATATTCGGTGAAGATGGATTATGGTGGGGACAAGAATATGTTCTACGAGGTGGATTGAACTTGACACACAACACATTTTTAAAAACGAGGTTATTAAAGAATTCGTATAGAATGTAGTAGAACAGCTAGCAATGTGTAATTTACTTGATTCTCTGGTTTCCGCATTTCAAATCGATCAAGCATGGACTAAGTATTCTCTCAAGATGGCGTACCAATCACGTTTCTTATTGTAAGCCTATCGAAACAACTTAGAAATGTGTCATATTATTTTGGTATGAAACTCCTCAGCAGGAAGTGCTAATTTTTATATCGACTGCTTAAAATGGTTACCTAGGAAAAATATGATTCATTATGAAAAAATCTAAATGCAGACTTTATAAGACAGTACATTTCAGATGGTTTTTGACACAGTGTATAAAGGGCAGTCTTCTGATAGCTTTCCCAGTGGAAGTATTCCCAGTCCAAGTGAATTAAACGTAGCAATGGTTCTGTATACAGGGTGACTCTTAAATGGCGGAAAATATTTACATCACGCGATTCTGCATCAAAAACTGAGCAAACATTCTACAAGCGTTTTGCTCGAAAACGTTTAGTTTTTGAAGAATTCTTAATTAAAGTTTTGTAAACTTAGCAACACTGTGTGGTCAGTTATACTGAGCTGTGTGTTAAGTCGCCTGCTATTCACATAGCAACGCACTTGATTTAATATGGAACCTAAGGAGATTGTATATAGGCGTATTAGACCTCCTTCATAATGATATTCTAATTTTAATGTGCTGCTTACGTTTTTGAATTAGCAGTACATAACTAGTAAAGAAATATCGACTACGTTTTTTATTTTGTAAATTATAACAATTGCTCAAAGTGGCTACTCCCAACTTCTATGCATTTCATACACCTACGTATTATGCTCCCTTCTAGATTTTGAAGCATATTGTTTTGTCGAATCATTATAACTGCTTCATTTATTCGTTGCTGAAGTTGCTCTCGAATATCAATTCCCATTGCATACAAAAATGTTTTTAATATTCCCCATAAGAAAAAATCAAGACAACTTAAATCTGGACTTCTTGGTGGCCAAGGTAATGGACTGCCATGACCAATCCATCGTTCTGGAAATTCAGGATTTAACCATTCTCGTGTTTGAATTCCCGTGTGCTGGTGCCCCGTCCATTTAAAAAAACATATTTCTTCTTGAATCTAATGGTATATCATCTAATAGATCCCTAAAATCGGTGTCTAAGAATTCAACAAAATTATTTGCCTTTAGGAAATCTGGCACAATGTGTGGTCCTATAAGCCTATTACAAATAATACCACTCCACACATTAACGCTAAACAGAACTTGGTGATTTGTATGGTATAGTGCATGGAGGTTTTCATAAGTCTATTCGTGCATGTTATGGATATTAAATTTTCTATTTCTGATGAACGTAGCTTCATCGGTCCACAAGATATCTCCTATAAAATCAGGATCCCTTTCGTGCTCACGAAGTAACCATCTGCAGGATCTGACTCTTTGCTGATAGTCTTCTGGCAATAATCCCTGTACTCGTTGATAATAATACGGGTGCAAGCCATTTTCCTGTAATAAGCGATGAACTGTTCTTTGGCTAACGCCAAACATTCTGGCAATGGACCGGGTACTTTGTTCTGGTTCATTTTCGACTACATTTAAGATATTTTCTGCAACCAGTGGTAACAATACTCGATGAGGACGGCCTCTGTCAGCTACTGGAGTAGGTGCAGTTCTTCCAGTTTCTCGCAGTCATTGATCCAATCGTCGAATAACATTACTATTTGGATGCCTTCTGTTTGAATACCGTTCAACATCAAATTAGCAGCAGCATTAAAATTGGTACGACATTCCCCTAAAATCAAATACATACCGCATACTTTACAAAACTGTACTCCATGACACTAATTTGGGAAATCAAACACAAATAAACTAAAATCAAACTAAACTGAAGGTAACACCAAGATAATGAATGCAAAGAGAATTAAACACGGCGTTTTTATCAGCAAATTGTCATAGAAATGTCATTAAAAGTCAAATTAATTAAAATAAAAAAACTACGTCAAAGCCTACGTTTGTTTTAAAATGTGAAATTTGTATTGCACATTGTTGCAACATTTTTGGAAAACTCAAATATTGCAGAAGCTTTAAATTGCGAATGGAAGTTCTGGGTATACACTATTCACGATTGATTTGCCATCCAGCAGGCTGTGTTTTGTTTTTCATAAGTTGCCTTTCTGAAATTTTATTTGATTGATTTCTAGCAATGTCAAAATGAAATTGCCCTGTTGCCAGCTCTAGAGTCCCCTACTTTTCTAAAAT
>JABXWE010011891.1:0-26512 GCA_014611495.1 Limonius californicus | reverse complement strand
TATTATGTAATTTAAAAATTTAAATGATAAAAACGTAATTTTTGGACATCTCGATTTTGCTTCATGTAATGTCGGCCTACTAATTAAATTCTCCATAAATGCAAAGACATCGTCAACGTTGCCAAGTATAATATTCTTTAAGTGTCTCGGGTGAGGAAACTAAGCACTATAGGAAGTTCGTGTTAGTGTTTTTGAGGACTGTATTTCTGAAGCTTTTAAGGTATTTAAAGGACACCCTGTATATAGAGCACTACAGGCCATGTAGTCACAGGGCTAGTTGTACTATAACTCTCCATCTCTTTCTATTTTGTGCCGTTTCCCTCCATCGTCTTATGTCCAAGGTTCTTAGATCATCTTCCACTGCATCTAGCCATCTGTTCTTAGGTCGCCCTCTTCTTTTAACACCTAGCAGTCTTCCTTCCATCGCCTTTCTTGTGGTCCTATTCTCCGGGGGCCTCGCCACGTGTCCCAGCCATCTGATGCGTTGTGATTTGGCTACGTCGCTTATCAGTGGTTCTGCGTACAACTCGTAAATTTCCGCGTTAGTTTTTCTTACCCACTCATCGTCCACTTTCTTACCTCCGTAGATCATTCTCAACACCCTTTTCGCCCACACCTCTAGATTTTCTTGGTCTTTTTTACTAATTGTCCACACTTCACAGGCATAGGTTACTACCGGTCGTATCACTGACTTGTACACGTTTAGCTTAACTTCGCGTGATACACTTTTGCACCGAATTAACTCACTTAAAGCACCCACACTTCTATTCCCAGCTACTATTCTAGCGTTTATTTCTTTACTATAGTCATTGTTTCTAGTTATTATCGTTCCCAGGAAACAAAACTGTTGTACCTCTTCAAAATTATACTGCTTATCGTCTTGGGTTACTATATTCAAATACATATTTGGTCTGAACTCCGTTTCTCCGCTTATCTCCATATATTTTGTTAATTTTTAATCCCAAAATCTTTGAATTTGCTTCTGTCCTTATCAAGATCTCTTTCAATTCCCTTTTCGATCGTGCTAGAATGGTCAGGTCGTCCGCATAGGTTATAATTTGATGTCCTTTATTGTATAAGGTTCCCTCCCTGTTTATATCACTTTCCTTATCATCCATTTTTCTGCTAAGATAAAAAGCATCGCCGACAGGGGATCCCCTTGTCGTAGTCCTTTATTTAAATTGAACGATCTCAGTAGTTTTCCATTTGCTGTGATTTTATTACACGTATTTGTCAGTGTTTGATCAGCTTCGTTGGGATTCCTAGTTCAAGCATAATTTTGTACAATTACGCATAAGCTGGTATCTTACATATATCCATGGTACGTTTCTTGTGTTTGTCTAAGGGTAAAGACTTGGTCGATAACAGATCTATTCGGCCTAAAGCCGCATTGGTATTCCCCCATATTTTCGTTCTATCTATGTTTGCATCCTATTCTTGATATAACTTGCTAGTATTTTGTAGATTACGTTTAGAAGCGCTATACCACAGTAGTTTTCACATTTTATTTTCTCCCCCTTCTTAAGAATTGAGCATATTACTGCCTGTGACCATGAATTTGGCATTTGTTCCGCTTGCCAGATTTCATTGATTAGCTTATATATCTCCTCAGTTATTTAATTTATACATTGACATATTATCTATAAACATCACTCGACGATATGAATAATATGATATTTTGATTGTAATTTTATAGGAGGCGTTGAATGATATTTAATGTCAAAATGGACAACAAATTGTGTAGTCGTGGTCACAGCCGGCCTCGGTGGTCTAGTGGTTAGAGCGCTTGCTTTTAGATCCGAGGGACGCGGCGAGATTTTTCTAGCAGGGAAAAATCTGAAACTGCGCCTTCTGTCGGATAAGAAGTAAAGCCGTAGGTCCCGTGCCACTACGATGTGTGACACGTTAAAAATAACTACTGAGGTTGGAATTACCCCAGATAGGCAAAATTCTTAGTTAGGGTGTACAATGGGCCAAATGTGGCCTAAGTGCATAGAGATGCTTGGAAAAACCGCGTCCTAGATCTCGCTCTTTCAAAGCAAGCAAGCAAGTCGTGGTCACAAATCACTTACTTTTATAGATACATAACGCACACGCAAAGTGCTTTTTGAGCGTATACGGCGCCTCTGGTGGTTGGGAGATGAACTAAACTCACAAGCGGGAATTTTGAATTTGAAATCTGAACTTTCAGTTATAATAAAACTGCAGTTTTATATCAATACAACAAAAAAAATTGTTGAATAACATAAAACTATATATTATGTTAAACTTAATATATTGTAAAAGTAAATCATACCAAAGTTAAGGAATATAATTTTTTATTGAAACATTTTTTCATTAATAAATCTTTTACACAAATTTAAAAACAAAATTAATTACTACAGAGATGTTATATTATTAACATTTTAATTATACAAAAAGAAAAAACATTATAAATAAGCCAGTTTGTTGAAATGTACTACCAGCATTTAATAAAAACAGTATCTTTAATACATAAAAATGTTAGACACTTATTACAGAATGCAGCCAAGCACAAATTTTCTGCGTGTTTGTATCAATTTCTGTCCACACATCCAGTAGGTGGTGAAGAATTTTTATCGGATCTGCATGATTTACAATTACTGAAGAGTATAGTAAATCAATATTTAAAGTGTAGAATGCCTCATCAAGCAAACTTAATAAATGACAAAATTCATGGAAAAGATACAGGAATTAGACAAAAACTTACTAAATTAATATTATTTCATAATTTGTAAATGGTGCACTATGTAACCTTAGCCGACGAGATAAATGTGAAATCAGAACATTGTGAAACTTTGCTATCAAAGTTAGTAGGCTCAACTGCTTAAGAGCATAACGGTCTCGGCTACGTACTCAACACCCATTGCTGCGTAGTTTACTAACTACCCGGTGTTGCATCAGCGGTGTCTTGCGGTATGCATTGCAGACATGCTAACGTTGTGCAATGCCCCACCCTATCCCGAAACTTCCTCCCTACCTTACTGGCATGGGGTGGGCCTGGCGTATCCAGGATCGGCCTTCGAGTCAGCTCCATGTCAGATGATGATGATGATGATGATGATGTTGTGTTCTCGTAATCAATAATTTTACATTTCATAGGTTTACACAAGTACTTCATTTATATCTACAGTTTAGTCTTTTGTTAAACACTGTTGTAATGTACTGTCAAAATGTGTTCAATAAATTGTACTTGCTACTTCAATGTTTTGTTGTTTTCATTGTATTTTAACGCATCTAATAACTACTTATAGATAGTTTTTACCTGGCAAATGTTATATTTCTCTAAAATATGTGGCATGATTTTGTAGTTGAAACATGCCTTTCTTTTCTAATTGTTTACCTAAATTAAATTCACGTAGGAACATCATATATACGTGTAAGTGAGTGTAAGTAGTGAGTAAGAGCGAGACAGATGTCCCTCTCATCGGCGGGTTGCATACATTTTGCATTTGCCTCAGCTGTTCAGCATTGAGCTTCCTTTCCAGGTCTGTATAGAGTTCAATGTGCACAGAGTACTAGTGCTGCCATCTTACGGACGGGAGGAAAACATGCAGCGTGGATACGAACCTGCATACGACTTGCTCATTTAGCCCAAACATCTATAAAGGTAGGTGATTTGTGGTCGTGGTTAGATTACAGTGCGGGCAAGACAGAAGGCAGATGAGTCGCTTTGGTCAAGAAAATACCCAAGTTATTCGGCACGAAATTCAGCACTTAACACCTATAAATACTAGGAAATCCAAACGAAGTGCTTGGAAGCAGTTTACCGACTTCTGTTTGGAAAAGGCATATGATTTTAATACGTCAGACATACCCGTAGGAGAACTGGCACTAATTATGGAAGATTATGGCTTTAATATGCGTAAGAAAAATTCACACAATTACAAGGAGAGTGTTGTTAAAGTATTATGGAATTCTGCTGCCAAACAACTTCAAGTGGATTTTTATAATAAATACAAACGCAAATTTGACCCTTTTTCGGACGTAGAATTCACAAAAGCGAGGTCTGCACAAAACGCTAAGCGTCGACAGTTGCAATATGACCCGTCAAAGAGCAAAGCAAGTGCTTCGGCTTTGTCACTAACAGAATTACAAAACATAATTAAACTTTGGGATGAAGACACCCCAGATGGTCTGCAGAGAAAAGTTTTTCATATTGCTGCTTATGAACTGGCCTGGAGAGGTGAAGAAGGGGCTTTAGCCTGTGTAGAGTATTTTGTGGATGAAATAGATCATCGAGGAAATTTAACTGGCCGAATTGAGTATAACACAATTTTTTCTAAAACTGCTCAGGGGGTATCAAAGAAACTGGCAGACATTTGTCTGGGTTAGGCTTTTTAAAAAATTAAAAAGCAAACGAAGCGACCAAATCAAAACCAACCGTTTATTTTTAACCCCCAATCTAAGTTGGAAACATGAAAACTCCAAGGGTTGGTACAAAAACTGCCCAGTTGGACCCAATACAATCTCTACCTGATTTAAAGTGGCAGCATTATTAATTCGAATTGCTACCAAAAATGTAAAAATTACAAATCATTCCGCGACAGCCACGGCTGTATCAAAATTGGCAAAAAGTGGACTTGGCGAACAACAATTAATAAAGATCACAGGTCATGGAAATAGCCAATCGATCAAGCCATATTTGCAGTTAGATTCACACCACCATCAGGAAATAGTTGAAGCAATGCGATCTGTTCCAACTACTACTACCATTAGTCAAGAACCTCAAAAGCAAGAACAAACCAACAACTATAATAGTCAAAACAATGTTACAAATTAAATTTAATGTACATATTCGTTATGATAAGATTAAAGGTTTAGAAAAGCATACCTATTTATATAAAAATAATAATAATAATTTAATAATTTTTAATGTAAGTAAACGCAAAAATGGTTTTGTTATGTACTTCTAAGTTTAAAAAGTAAATATGTGAAAACTGGTTACGTGTACTTAATGTAAGTGTTAATCAAGTGACAGTAATTATTACGTCAAAACATTTCCACTATAATTCACTCAAGGGTCCTGCCCATACTGAAAAAAATTTCCGAAAAACACTTGGGTTGCCAGGGCAACGGTTCAAAATAAAGGCTTCTGATTAGTTGAAATAGGTTAGTGCAAAATTTTCTACAAAACATTTAAATTCGATTATCGTCGAGATTACGAAGCCAAGCACGCTTTCTCGGCGCATGTGGATCACCGCGCACCGCTAGTTATCAGGATCCGTTCATTGAACCAACGAAGGCAAGAAAACCGTAAACAACTTCACAGGCGAATTAAACTAACCCGTACGCGTATCGGGTGACAATTTAATTTTATAACTGTGTGAACACTGAAAACGACTCAGATTAGTGGTTTCGTGGGTACATTTTGTTAACCGCATATAAAACTAACTGTCAGGTAGCAACCATTTTGTTGGTTTATTTAAATCTACAGAGTACAATCGCCGCACGCCGCAGGCAGCCTGATAGCAATCGGCGCACTGAGTCGACCTCCGACCCAGTACCAGGAGCGTACCTACCAGGATTTTGCAGACCTTATTACCTAGTCCGAATATTATTACTTTTATTTATCACATCCGAATTAAATACATTTTACTGTAACAGTTACAAATAATAAAACCTGTTATAACTATTACAGTCGCTCCGCATGTTATTACGAACTTCTGGCTCTGAGCTAAATTCAGGCACCCACCCGCAAGTTTTTGATTTGTTTATGTTTCTCCTGGTACAATTCTTTTAAACATTGCTCTTAATCAACCCAATAGGCAAGTGGTTCAACAGATGGTGTACAACATTAAATCCATCCAAGTGTATAACTAAAATATTCGTATTAAGACGATTACAGGACCACGAGAACCACCCTGGAGCCCGAAGGGCGAAGCAACCAAATATCTTGGAGTTCACTTGGATACCAGACTAACTTGGAGCCACCTTGTGAAAACCAAACTAAATCAAGGGTACAACAGATTAAGGCTACTATATCCACTAATCAACCGCAATACACCATTACGAAAAGAGTGCACAATTCTACTATATAAAACGCTATTGAGACCTATTATAACATATGCCTCTCCAGTATGGAGCACAACGTCAAAGACAAACCTAAGAAAATTACAAGTCTTTCAGAATAAGGTCTTAAGAATATCAGTTAATGCACCCTGGTTCATCCGTAATAGACAAATCCACAACGAGCTAGGACTGGATAGTATAGAAAAATTTATCAAAAAACTAACCAAAACATTCATCACAATCATCACCAAACTCAAGAACAGCAACAACACTATCATACAAGAACTTGGCCAGAAGAACATACAAACCCGGCTAAAAAAACATCTACCACAAGATTTAAAAACAAGTTCAGACGAAAGTGAAAGCGAATAAACTAGTATATTACAGCTGCGCGAGCTATTAGGTAGCTCAGACTTGAGGAGACATGTTCCTTCAGTGACATTATTATAATAATACATTAAGAATTTTAGTTAAACAAAACCATGTATAACATTGTAAAATGTTGAGCTGGTAAACTGTAATAAAAAAAAACATTGCTCTTCATGTTCATTTAATGCTCACTTGTGCTTTAAATTTCTTTTATTGCTTTCTGCTTGTTCCTTTTTTCAGATTTAATTCCTGTTTTCCCCTTGGTTGCCTGTTTAGCATTTTTTATACTAATTATTTAATTTTCTTTAACGCCATCTTCTTCTGAAACTCATGACTTATTCACTTTTATTTTGTTTGCATTCTTCTTCTTCTCTGGCTCATCTTCACGGCTGGTTTACCTTTCCTCCCTACTTAGCCTACCCGTGACCTTGCAGGATATACATGTATTGTTAATATTACTGTAACAGAATAAATATTAATAAGCTTTTCATAGCTTACTTAATATAATCAAACACAAACTGTTATTTTTAAAATGTCATCGGTAGCTGTCATGTGCTCGTGATAAAACTGCTAAGATATGATCCGACCTCGAAAAAATGAGACTTTTGGTAGTGAGGGAGTAGGATTACGTAGCATTGAAAAACAAAGGCTCCAAGAAGAACGTCTCTTACGAACACAACGCATTTTTTCGATATTGGCCAAGGTATTATCTAGCCGTTCTTCCGTTACTAAATCACATATTAATTTTACTTTTAGTCCAAACAAGGGCAAGGTTACTTAAAATACAAGGCTTATTTATGTTTCTTAATACTTTTACAAATGCCCTTACATTATATAATGACACTGTTTGATGTCGTGCTACGTTATGGTGCAGGTAGACCTAGTTTTATAGTTTGATTGCTCAGAAATAATTTTTATTTTTTTTTAGCATTAGTGTTAGTTGTGTATATAATTTTATTGGCTGGAATTGGAATGCCCATTTTTATGTTGTTTGTCTTCATGGGGTCTTATTGCCGCAAAGGATATGTTAAGTATTGGCAATGTATTCCTCTATTAAAAGGTATTTACTTCATTTTATGTAGAACATCTATAAAGTAGACTTCCTTAAAATAACC
The DNA here is from genome assembly GCA_014611495.1 of Limonius californicus. NCBI lineage: Eukaryota > Metazoa > Arthropoda > Insecta > Coleoptera > Elateridae > Limonius > Limonius californicus. Next base: position 18,998 of record JABXWE010011891.1, on the reverse strand, counting down.
AACTGCATGAACAGTAATACCTTTTCACCACTTAAAAATGTCTAGTATAGTTACATCGCCGTTACAACTTTCATCAATTTAAAAATTGTAAATGACGAAGGAGGTCGAATTAAATTTATCATGTATGAGGTTTGGCAATTTAATTCCCGTATTGATACTGCAGCACTTAAGTGCTTTAAACCAAAAGTAGAGTAGAATATAGTAGTCCACAATTTTATGAATAGCGGGTGGTGAAACGAAGATCAAACAGCTCTTAGTTCCTTCCCAGGACGCTAGCATATACATTGTGTTTCTGGGAGTCATCGTGGAGCAATGAGTGAATATTAAATTTTGCTGTAAACCAGAGAAAATTGCAACAGACTCTTATGCAATGTTGAAAAATGTATCATGTGATAACACTTTAAATCGTACTAATGTATTTGAATGTTTTGAAACGTTTAAACAATATACGTGAGGATGTTTAAGATAACGTTAGAACCTGGCGTTCATCGATCTTTTCAAAATGAAAATTCGCTAGCAAGATTTCCTGAAATTGTGGCTAAAGATTGACCCTCCCAACGATAGCGGATGAGTTAAACATCAATAAGAATTCGATCAGACAAACTTCACATAAAGATTTGGAAAAAAGGAAGATCTGGGCAAAGTTGCTCCTGCACAGTCTTATTATGGATTGACAAAACCAGAGAAGAGTTGTAGCATGCGCAGATCTCGTTCAAACTTGCCGCGAAAATACAAATTTTTGAAATGCATTGTGAGCTGGAGCATATAATGGATCGGAAAATCATGACCAAGACCATAAAGGTTCATTTGTGAATATACAGAGTAAAATAGGGTGCAATATTTAATTAATGTGAGCCTGAAAGTCAAACAGTAAGTAGTGCATTCTACATTGATATGGTAAAGAAATTATTGCAGCGCATTTCTCGAAAGCAACTCAATTTCGAAAAAAGGTAGATGTATTGCCTGGTAATGCCCCTACCTACTCTGCACTGATTGTGAAGTTATTTTCCATACAATACGGCGATGTTGATATCAATCACCCACCCTAGAATTATAGACAACATTAGGCTTAGAACATTTGCAGCAGTAGCGACGACGAGTAACAAAGGAAAGGGAAAGTCCACAAGCTTCAGTAATTCAATTTAATCATGTACATCCTGTATTCGTATCTTTAAATATTCAATTTGAACATTGCATTTCCTATACTTTGAAAACTTCTTCATTTAGTCAAAATTTCTAATTGTGTGGCCTATATACAGGGTGTTCTATAAGTCGATCTGAAACGCCATGTAGCATTATTCAGCATACTGCATACTGAACACAAAAGAGCTAAATTATGTATTTTTTGCAAACTATCTATACTAATAGATGTTATCGGTGAAAGTAGTTCCTCATTAATAAACTTAAGATATTAATAATAAAAATGGCTTCTGCACACGTTCTAACTGCATGGTTTTGATCCTAAGATTTTGTTGAAAACACGACATTTAGATATGACATCAAGGCAAATCTAAGCAAAGCTGATAGTAATTTCTATTTAATTTGACACTGCTGTTCCGAAGTTTGCAGTTGTCAAACACATTTTTCTGTTGTATTTGTAAATTCTGTTTCACTTGCATTAATGGAATACACACTTGCTAAGTACACAGACATTTAGAGTCTTATAGAGGTTGATGGAAATTGCAGTGCAGCGGCAAGGCTATATGCTGAAGGCTATCCAAATGGAAGACATCCGAACCACACAGATATTAAACGAACTGACAATGATTATGAGAGAGAAGAAGTGTTTATCTAAAAACAGATGGTGGTGGTCGTCCATTTATGGTAAGATATTGAATATTAAAGAAAATGTGTTAGATTTAATTGAATGGGAGCCTTCGCGAAGTATACGGGTATTTCTCAGATTGTAGATATACCAAAGTCGTCAGTACACAGAATATTAGGCGACAACGGCCTATATTCTTTTCGAAAATTGAAAGTGCAACATTTATTACCACAGGATGAACGCAAGCGTTAGGTACTGTGAAAGGCTATCTAAATCAACATCAGGGAAATTAGAATTTTATTAGCAATAGTGCGTGGACAGATGAGGCGACATTTGGGCAAAATGGAGTTTACAATACTTACAAATACTATATCTACACGGAGTTAATGTTTGGGCAGATATGGTAAATAAATATTGAATTGGTCCTTTTATTCTACCAAATCGTTTCAATGCTAAAAATTTCCGTTTTCTAATGAAGATTTTCAAATACTATTGGAAAATCTTCCACTGATTACTATACAAAATATGTGGTACTAACAAGATGGTGCTCCAGCCCGTTATAAAAGCATGGTTCGAGATTGGCTTCAAGATCGATGGATTGATTTAGATGGTGTTATAGCTTGGTCGCCAAGGTTACTTGTTCTAACGCCCTTGGATTTTTATTTATGGGGTTCTCTGAAAGATTTGGTATATTTCATTCACACCAGTGAACAATGTGAACGGATTTAACAAATCGTATCAACCAAGCGACTGCAACTTTAAACGAACATATGCTCCAACAAATACATAGTTCAATTGGAGTGGAATGTGTAGAATGCCATAATTATGTTGGATGTCATTCTGAAGAGTTCCATTCTTCTACTTTTTCTTCTCCTTTTTCTTCTGTTTCTCTAAGTTTTACTTCTATCAAGGATGTTTATAATCAGTGTGATAATTTTGATTGCAGGCGCCGGTTATACAATAGCTCTAATGACAATTACACCAGAATTTATAAACACAACCTCTGCGGGATTAAGTTTGCTGTACATAAATGACATGTTTCGGGCTACTATACCTTGGAAAAATTGTGATTTTCAACGGGTGACAAATACCTGCATTAAAATGTCTGATCACATACCACCAGAACCCCATTGTGCTGAGAAACCCTTAAGTGAACTTCCAACATTTTCTACTTTAAATTACTTACGGTAATATAATATTCGAACAATTTATCGAGTTAATTGCCATCTTTTGTAGCTTTAATAAACAGAACCGATATGTAGATGAATTCACCAAAACTAATAGTTTAGGGCCTATTAAGAAAGACTGGGCTATAACTGTAATATTGACATGGATACTGGTTTTTATTTTCATGATGCAAGGCTTCCTCAACTTTCAAAAAGTAATGAGTACCATTCAAATTGCTGCTGGCATATGCTGGGTTGTAATTTTCTTTTGCACTTTACACCATCGCGGCAAGTACCAGGAAGGAGATGCATTGTTCATCGGGATGAGTCCTGCAATGAATGTCGAGGTACGCCATTTAGTTAATTTTATATATACATACATATATATATAAAATATATATATTATTTTGACGCCAAACTTTCAGTTTTGGATACACGTTTTTATGCACGTGTGCGATCGTGATGAACCAGGCAATATAATTTTACTGAGTTCGTTAAGAGTTACAGTATCGCAACCAAATGTGGAAGCTCTCATTGTGTATAGCATCAAATTTGTTGCGTCTATTTTGCTCATCGTTTGGGTGCCAATTTTATTGCAGAATATATTAGCACATTATGGAATCAAAGATAAGGATTGCGTGGCAATAACGGGTAGGTATCGATTACCTGTAGGTATTAAAATAGAAGATGTGAAAAAGTTCTGCATCACTTTTTTTTATTGGTGTTTAATTTTAAGAATCGTGGAGTTGCCAAAGGCAACTGCGTGATTCCGATCCCACCCAGCTTATCCCGGATCAGCACATTTCGTGCTATTCACAGAAAAAACCCATGCCGCAGACAACACAAACACTCTGGGAAAGTGCAGTGCTCAGGATTCGAACCTGAACGACTTTGATAGAATAACTCCGAAGCCAAGCGCTGCGGCCACTACTCTACCGCGGTCCCCCTTTTTATTGGTAACTGCATATTTACAATTAGCCGAATAGGCTAACAAGCAAATATGCTAACTTATATAGCTTATATAGCGGAAAGAAACGCAAAATATTGAAAAATCATAAAATACCTATAAAATTAAGAAAAATACTGTATAACCAACGTGTACTACCGCCGTTAGCATATGCTGCCCAAACATGGACTTTGATCAAAACCGTCATGGAAAAACTAGCAAGAACCTAAAAAGGAATGGAAAGACTAATGCTGAATCTGAAGTTAAAAGATCGGATAAGAAATGAGGATATCCGTCAGAGAACAAATGTACTAGACATGCGACAACAGGTTGCATCGCTGACATGGAGACGGGCAGGGCATGCAATGAGGTAAGAAGACGGAAGATGGAACAAAGAGATTCAACAATAGGGGCCCTGACTAACCAAAAAAAGTAGGTGTCCGACAAACACTAAATGGAAGAACGATTTTAAAAAACGGCAGGATTTGGTTTTATTAGAAAATCGCTGAACAGGGACACATGGCGACAAAAGGGAAGGCAATTGGCCAATGAAAAAGAAGAAGAAGGTATATCATGTGGGGAGTAACACCCTATGTTCATTAGTTAGATCACTGGGTTTTGTACGTTTTAAACGTCTAGTTCCGTTTTCATTGTTTAGCAAGTCTTTCACCAATACACTAGGGCTGCAGTGATTACTAATCCGATTTTTGTACCTGCTGCAATATTCTCTGATTACATCTGTAATCCAAGGAATCTTCAGGATCGTTGGAATATGTCGATGTTTGATGGCTTAGCACACCTGTAAAACTGAATACCGATAATTCAATATAGGCACTATCGTTGTTTTATATAACAGAACTATATTGCTTAAACTTAACTGTGACTTTCGTCCAAGGAGCCAGAACATCTTCTTCACTCTGATATCAAGGTCTGTCCGTTTGGTTTGTATATGTTTCCACCAGGTGAGTTTGTGGTTGATGTGTATACCAATACATTTAGAAGGGCATAGAATTTCCATTATTGGTCATTGGGTGCGGTTCAATTTTTCTAAGGGCGAAAGCTATTGACTTTGGTTTTTATTCACCAGGTTTTCGTCCAGCTCTGCAAGTGCATTATTGAAAGATAGGTCTACCGTAAATATCTGGTGTAGTATGGTAGTTAACACACTACCCTACGGCATACACAGTAGATTGGGTTGTCGTTGAGTTTAGTTTGAAAGAATCTGTCTTCTAGCTGAGATTTAAATAGTAAGTAATACTGATGTGGACGTGATTTATTAATTTTACATGATAGACAAGGGTGCCAGCCTCGGTCAAAAGCCTGGTTGACATCCACAAACACCGCTGAGCACACCCGTTTTTCTTCAAGGTCTCTCTCTGTAATGTCCACTACCCTATGAACTTGCTCCAGGGTTGAGTATCCGAATTGATATTGAGAGATTATATGGTTTGCTTGTATAATAGGATTGAGTCTTGTTAATAGTATTAGTTAAAATAACTTTGAGTGTACTGGCAGCAGCGATATAGGTCTATAGAAAGCTAGTAAGTGAGCTGGTTTTCCTAGCTTTTTGTATAAGAACAACTTCCATACATTTCCATTGAGTGGGAAAGCACTGGGTTGTTATAATCATCACATTAAAAATTTACGATATAGCTGAAATGCCTTTCCTTGGTAGGTGACAAAGTAATTCGGCGATAATAAGGTTATAGCCTGGCGTTTCATGGGTCTTTAAAAACATTTGATTTCGCTGTGTATTTCACAAGGGTTTACAATGTTTAATAGATGAATGGAGTTGAAGTGGCGATTCGAAGAACTTAAGAATTTCGTGCTATAGGGATATTGTTAGATGTTCTACCGCTGCTCCAATTGCAGTTGCTGTGTTTAGGGCTTTTTGAACCACCAAGTGATCGTTTACATATTTTTGGAAAGTACCCCAGTCCATATGATTGCTGCACAGGCTAGATCCAACAGACTTCTTTATTATTGATGTACTTAACTTCGATATTATGGCGGAGTGATTTAAATTTAGGCCATAGCTTGCTTGCTTGCTTTGAAAGAGCGAGATCTAGGACGCGGTTTTCCAAGCATTTCTAAGCAGATTTTTCCCCGCTAGATAAATCTCGCCGACCTCAGCCAGGTTCGATCCCGCGTCCCTCGGATCTAAAGGCAATTGCGCTAACCACTAGACCACCGAGGCCGGCTAGGCCATAGCAGTCAGTGATATTGATGTATTTGGGTGAATTTTTTTTAGTAAATTGCGTGCTTAGCGTCGAATTTACCAGCTTTCCAAATTCTTCATTGGGTATGCAGGGAAATTAAGCACTGGGAAGAACTTCGATCAAATCCATTTTTTTGTCGGTTTGTTCTTCGAAACCATCCCTTACCACAAGTAATACTGAGCCACTGTTTCGGCGTGGCAATGTGGGTGCATTGTTATCCTAGAAATAAACTTTTCTTCTACAAATAAACCCTTCCTACGAGACAACACCTTATTCTGCAGTACTTCAATGTATTTTGTAGCATTCGTCATCCCAAAGACGACATGCAGTCGATCAACTCCTTCGGCAGGCATGCACCCTATACCACAACAGATGTTGGTTGTTATTGGAAGTATGTATTTTTATACAAATGCTTCCCCAGGACACCTTCTGACATACGTATTGCCAATGATTATTGGTATTAAAAGTGCATTGACCATTGAATAATAACTTTTGCCAGTTTTTTGGTGTCCTGTGATGACGTTCCTTTGCCCATCGCACACCGTTGAGCCTCTATTCCTCGGTCAGTGGATTCTTGCGTGCTCTACAATCTACATCCTCGGAGTCCAAAAAGAAGACGTCTTCTTTACACAGTAGATGTACACATACTCATACCAGTAGCTTCTAAATCTGCTAAGTTCTGTAGAATTAAAGCTCCTGTCAGCCAAACTGGTTCTTCCTATCTCAGCTTCATCTCTAGCAGAGGTAATTTTTGGTCGGCAACTCCGGGGTTTATCTTCAATTTTTCCAATTTCTCAGCATACTTCATAATTACTCGAACAACCTTCTTCTTCTGCGTATAGACCAATGGCCTGTTAACTACCTACAATGGAGTAGGTTCTACGAGCCCTCTTTGCATGTATACCGGGCAGGAGGCTAGTCAAACCCGTCGAACAGAGAAGAGAAGTTCCTCTACATGGTTTACGATTGTCAAAGATGATTGTATGATAACCGGGACCGACGGTTTTACGTACCCTCCGAAGCAACAACCGTTGATTGATTACACTGCACTTTATTAGCAATTCAACGAGTAGAAGATTTTTCGTTATGATGAAAAACGATTGCATTACCGTTTTTCGGCGGATAATTTGATCTGTTATTCTGCGAGGACATGGCGCAACCTTTAGTAAATCTCAAATAAATGTGCTAAATACATTGCAAGATGTATATAGTTAGAACACAAAAGGTATTTCTCGTACCAATGAGTGTCAAGTTCTTATTACCTCATTACTTTTTCACAATAATAGATAAATGGTTAAGGAATTTGGGCAAAAATCTCTATTTCAATTTTTCCAAAAAAAAAATATAATATTACAGTAAGCAGACAAGCTAATGCCATGGTGATAATATCTCTTATTGTTTCCGAGATTTCAATAGTGCGTTTCGAATGGGGTCGTTTACTAGCATAGAATTTGTTTCATAAAGTGTATTAATCTTTTACAACGACATATTTAACTTTTGCTGTGGCATTTAAAAAAATTGGATATTTGAAATATTTGACTGATATTTATAAAGCGCTTGAAGGTCGATTCGCATTTTACGTAACATCAACGTCGCGTCACCGACCGGCAACGTAACGTCAAAATATTGTATAATAGATTTCTTATGGTCACGACGTGACGCTGACGGTACGTTCCGTTACGTCTCTATGTGAATGTTACCACAAGAAATCTATTATACAATATTTTGACGTTACGTTGCCGGTCGGTGACGCGACGTTGACGTTCCGTAAAATGCGAGTCGACCTTGATGGTACCTCTGTTAACCGGAAATTAGTCATCGATGTTCGGGCAGCAAAACCATACCTATTCGCATTGATTGTTCAAAAATAAAAGTCTTCATCGAACTGTAGCTAATATAATAACTGTTGATGTTTATAACCTCTAATACATAGTCATACTTATACCCATATAGCCTTCAGTTAAGTCTTGGCCAAATCAACTACAGCTCGCCACTTCATTCTAACCTGTGCCACTGCCCTCCAGTTACCAATTCTCAAACTCCTAAGGTCTTTCATACCAGATCTTTACTACATACGTAACTACTAATGTGTTTTTTATAAAACATGCTATATTATTTTGTTAGTTTCAATCTTCTTCTCAAAATATTATGAGACTATGTATATGGTTTGAAGAGCAATTTTTTACTGGCTGATTAATCTATTTATCCTTAAGGAATTCTGAAGATAACGTAGTTCCGTGCTATCCATACAGTGCACCAAATAAAATAGTTTAAATACCATTTTCACAAAACTGCCGATAATACATTTCATTTATATTGATAATTAATGATGTCCTATACGGGTGGGCTGCTGTAGGATTTGGGCTTGTGGGCTTGTGATTGAGGGTCTTGTTGCTTTCGATTTTGCATTGGAATGGTATCTGTAAATTAATTAAGGTGGTGTAGTATTGGCTGTAAAAGTGTTAACAATGCTCATCGCATTGTGAGGGGGGTGTTTTCAATGAGGTCGAGGAGGTTGTTTGGGAGGTCTGGATATAGACTTGATAAGAAGGCTGTGGGGGGGTGCTTCCGGTGGGATTTTTTGAGGATTCGGTTGCGGCGTCTTGGAGAAATTCGGAGGATCGCTTGGGCTATGGGTTATTGCCGTTGAGGGTGCGGGTGATGTCGGATTTTTGAAGTTTTTGGCGGCAGCAGATGGGGATAATGCCTGAGTTTTCGTAAATTAGTATGTTGGGATATCGGAAGTCTAACCAGAAAATTCGACGGAAAATTTGTCGTTCGCATTGGTGGATTTATTCTAGGGCACGAGGTGGGAAGAAGGCGTAGATGGGGGTACGGTATTCAATTAATGGGCAGATGAAATTGTTGTAAGTATGAAAGAGGGGGTACGAGAAGTGCAACTTTGAAAGCGTCCTTGAATACGACGGAGCAGGTTGCTAACTTTTTTGATGGTTTCTCGGAGATCTGGTAATAGAAAGCAGGTGTGAGAAAATGTGATACCGAGATATTTTTTTATTTTTTATTTTACTTGATGTGAAAGGGGGATTGGCTGGTTATTAATTCGAAGATTGATGAAATGGGGGTCAAATCGTGGATTTCTGGACATATTGGGGTGCCCGAGTAGAATAGAATTGGATTTGTCGACATTGAGATTTCTTGGGAGGGTAATTCAGAAGTGCATTGGGCGGACTAGATGGCGGTGTCGTCGGCGTAAAGCCTGATTTTGGTTCTGACTGGATCTGAGACTGGAAAGTCGTGGGAGTACATTATGTGGAGAAAGAGGGACAAAACTGCCCCTTGGGGGACGCGGGGATGGAGGTGACCAGGGAAAAATGAGTTTTGGACTTTGCAGGAGCGGTTGTTGAAAAATGAATCCACTAGCTTGATGAAGGCGGGATTGAGATTTAGGGCGATAAGTTTGTGGCTAAGACCGCCGTGCCAAACTTTTCGAATGCGCGCTCTATGTCTGGAAAGACGGCGAGTGTGCATCGGTTCAAATTAGCATTTTTGGCCGAATCTGTGTGAAATTCTAAGATGGGACTTGTGGGGGATCGATGGGGTCGGAAACCAAATTGTTCCGGCGGGGGGAGGAGGTTGTTGGATTCTAGGGTTTCTTTGAGGCAGGAACCCATGATTCGTTCTATGAATTTTTCCTAAGATGAGCAGAGAAATGGGTCTATAAGAAGTGGGAATTTTAGGGTCTTTGCCGGGTTTATGGATCATGATTGTGGAGGCGTTTTTCCATAGGGTGAAGAAGCAGGAATTTTGCAGGCAAGAGTTGAATATGGTTGTAAGGGCGGCGGTAGCAGAATCGGATATATTTTTGAGTAGAAGAGGTTTTATTTCGTCTGAGCCGGGTGCTTTGGTGCTTTTTAGGTTTTTATGGAGGCTCTAATCTCTTCGAAACTAATGGGATCCACTAAAAAATCATGTTCTGGAGGAGGATCGATGGGCGGATTTATTCGAAAATGGGTGGTAGAGCGGGTGACTTCGTTGAAGAGGAGTTGATTGAAGGATGGATCTTCAAGGACTTGGTGTATGTTCTGGAGGGTTTGGGCGAAATGGTTTGCTTTATCTAGGGGATTGTTTCGGATGGTGCTGTTGAAGTGGAGGTGGTGGTTGGAATTTGATTTCTGGCTGGTGAGGGATGGAATTTTGACCCGAAACTTTTGCCGTCGCGGTTATCTAGGGATTGGCAGATGTTGGTCCACCGTGTTAGACAGAATTCGTTTATATCACGGCGGATTTGGGAGTTGAGACGATTGAAATTTTCGAAGAGGCGAGTTCCGGAATAGTCGTGATAAGCCGTTTTTAACGGATAAGGTCTAGAATACGTTGGAGAAAAGACTCAGTAAATTGGTTTCATTATCATTTATTAAAACAAACAAAATGTAATTTTTTTATAATTCCTATCTTCTAAACCCAAAGAACAAACTGTGCAGAATTAGGCTTAGGAACTTTCTATTATCTGCAGAAACTTCAAAATTAAAAAGAAATCTACTAGGGCGGATATCCTCCATGAACTTGAATGACGGCCTGGCACCTTCACGGCATACTTTCAATCAATCTCCGTATATCTTCTTGAAGTATGTTTGTCCATTCTGTTAAAAGTACAACCACAAGCTGTTGAAGACTTTCTGGAGCTACACGTCAGTTCTTGATCTTCCGATCCCACTCGTCCCATAAATGTTCAAAAAGGTTAAGATGTGAATTAAGAGCGGGCCAGTCCATCACGGGAATTTGGTGTTCTTCCAGGAACCTTCTTACCTGAACCACTAAGTGCGGCCGAGCATTATCTTGCTGGAACAGAAATCCAAGATCTATACGGGCTGCAGCAAATACCATATAGTTTACATAAATGTCCTCGATGTATCGGGCAGCATTCATTCGTCCACGTACAACAAGGCAATCTGTATGAGTGTTAAACCTGACAACAGCCCACACCATATCATATCCAAACTTATCTACCTCCTGAACCAGTCCGTTTCGACAGCATTCACTTGTATGTGCCCAAACACGAAGACGACCATTAACAACGTGTTAACATAAATCTTGATTCAACACTAAAAAGCACTGATTCCAAGTCAATCGTGGGTTTCGGACTGGCCTCCTTAACCTCATATTGTTCTCCTGGAACCTTTTTCTTATGGTTTCTGTACTAACTTGGATATCAGTGACTCTTCTGAGATTGCCCATAAATGCAGTTCTTCTGGGTTAATTCAGTAATTTAAAAATATCTTAACTTTCTAAATTTATTTTCATGAAAAAAACAGAATCTGGCGAAAAATAAAAAATGCGGATAGAAAATTTTTTGTCGTTGCAAAATGATGAACGAGTAATAAAATATAACACAATGAAGAAGAGTTGAACACAAATATACTGAGAGATATTGAAACAACCTACACCCAAAAATGGATTGACACAAGCTGAAAGAAGAAGGCACTAAATTGAGTTTGTTAAATCGTAATTTGATATATACCATCAATTAAAATAAAATTTAAGAAAACATTGTAAAAAACAACGACTCGGCTGATATATGACACTAAAATAGGCTTCTGTTTTATTCTAGGTTTCGAAGTAATTTTTGCTGTAATCCCAGACGTACTATCTCGTGTACCTTTGGCTCAGTTCTGGATATCAATATGGTTTCTTTGCATTTACATTCATTCTTTTTCTTCTGTACTTTATACTTACACAGGAGCTGTAGATTCACTATCAGAAGTCTATCCAGTGTTATTAATCTACCGTATACATCTCTGTGCCCTCTTATGTTTAATAAGCATGGGTATTAACATGCTATTTGTTACTCGCCTAAGCATGGTTTTAATTATCTCATGGACCGATTATGGCATGGTAATGCTACGAATGATTGTCCTTGCCTTGGTTACCTTTGCCTTGACTTTCATTTACTCCATCACGCGCTTGGTTAATGATTACCATTTTGCTTACGGCGAACCTCCTGCCAAATATTGGGTACAGTCATGGAAGGTCACTCCATTTTTAGTTTTGGTAATGATTATCACTATTTTCCTTATAGATATAAATTAACTATTATGCACTTTCAGTTCGAAACAGCTTTTCTACTTTACCACACTGAAAATAAAAATAAGATTCGTCAGACTACTCCCACTTTAAAATTACTGTCGTACATTACAGCAGTATTGATGCTATTGCCGATCTTCGGTGTTATGTTATGGAAGTATTGCAAGCATGTAAAATATCACGTACGTATTGATTGTATTAGTTTCTGAGTAAGTAGATATATAATACAGGGTGGACCAGCTAATGGATCATAGATACTTTATGTCAAGTTGATCTCTTACTGTAGTCATTAGCAGTTTTCTCATCTCATCTCTTCTCGCCTCATATCTCCTCCATGACCCTAATTGGGTGTTGACCAAATTACAGCTCGCCACTCCATTCTGTCCTGTACCACTGCTTTCCAGATATCAATTCTCAATCTCCTAAGGTCTTCTTCCACTCCATCTCCTCACCATTTGCGGCGTCTGCCTTTAATTCTTGTTCCTTGTATGTTGCCTTCCATTACTTTCTTCGCAGTCTTATCATCCGCCATCCTTGCCACGTGCCTTGCCCATCTAATTCTTCTGCCTTGAATACTGCCACTATATCGGTTGGCCCCAATGTTTCATCTATTTCCCTGTTGTTTCGTCTTCTCCACGCATCTGCTTCTCTTATGGGACCCGTCACAGATCTTATAATTTTTCTTTCGAATAATTTTAGCTTGCGTTAGTGACCTTGTCACTTGAATGTAAAACTACCGGGCGTATTATTGTTTTATAAATTTGAACTTTGGTTTTCCTGGATAGGAAGTTGGATGTTATCAGGTGTTTCAGTGAATACGAGCTTCTGGTACACTGCAATAACATCATTTTAATTTCTTCTTCTATTTCGTCATTCATTAACAGTTTTACTAATATTAATTATGCTAGTATTTAAAAAGAAGAGCATCCATCGGTGCAACGTACCATAGTAAAAACTAAATAAATGAAAAACAACAAGAAATATATAGCAAATGTGTTATTTAATTTAGTATATGTTCAAAATTGCCTCCATCCACTTCCGCACATTTTCTAATTCGTTTTAAAAACGATCTTCGGACTCTAGCAAGCCTGTCAGTTGTGATTGATGTACACGACTAGATTATTCTAATTTGTAAATTATGCTCGTTCGGTATACCTATTTCTTTCATTGTACCCCAAAGAAAAAAGTCTAGTCGAGTAATATCGCACCTTCTTGGTCGCCATGCGTACACAACTCCTCCAATCCCATTTGCTCAAAATATACTATTTAGGTAATTCTTAACAATACAACTGTATTGAGCAGGACAGCCACATGCTGGTCCAAAGCTTTAGTTGACAAGGAGTTCTACATCTTCCAAAAACAATCCGCGCAAAATGTTTTGTAGGAAATCCATATAACGTTGTTCAGTCAAATTTTTATGAAGAAGTGGGGTCCAGTAATATGGTTACCCGCTATGCCACAAAATGCCAGAAAATCTCCTTGAAAATATGTAACACGTATCTGGTGCGGATTCTCTTGTGCGTAATAGTGCGAACTATGCCGATTCACTTCACTATTATTTGAATATTTTACCTCATCGCTAAAAACACCCAATTTCAAAAAGATCGATCCAGAAGAAGTCTATTCTGAAAGAAATTAAGAACTTCTCGAAACGCCATTTTTTGTAGTTCTTGATAGGGATGAAATACATTTGCTTCAGAATTCTGCTAGTAATACGCATATTGATACATCTCTTTGACTTACATGGGGATTCGCATTCACTGCCTCTAACATTGGTAGTTCATTTTCCATGTTCGTAATTGTTGTGGGCCTACATCTTGTGTAATTAACAAATGTTCTTTGTTTCTTAAAGAAGTTTCAAGTTTAAATATTTTTTCATGCGGTGGTCTTCTAGTTGGATAGCGCTTGATATATGTTTTGCGGGCTGCAGCCGCATATCCACTGAGCAGCCCTGCATTTTCAATAGTGTTCGATGTTTAAGGGTACCTAAGATAATAGTTTTGTATGTACATCTTGATTTTCACTTTACTTCATACGTTGTTGTCTATTGGAAATATTTATACTGTACGTGCACTTTTATTCTCTGTTGGTCATCTTCTCTCTATTTCTTTTTTATTACAGTTTTTGCTGTTTCCGTTTTCTAGCTATTTTAAATTTTCCACTTTTTCAAAGCTGTATTTTTTATCCGACTCTTCTTTTATTTTCATATGTTTGTTAATTGTTTGCTGTCCCCTTGCTAGCCATTGCCAAATATTTCGTTTTTTGTTCATTGATATCTACTTTAGTGTTTATGTCTATTGTATCATTCCTTTTATAATATTCGCAGGGCCTTAATGCCCTACACAATCTCTGGAATTTCTGTCGTTCGGATTCGAGGGTAAACTGTAGGCCCCCCATGCTTTCATCTTATGGCTGAGTACAAGCATATGGCAAAGAAGAATCTGGTGGCCAGCAGTGGGATGAAGAGGCTGTTAACGAATTTATATTGACCGGAGTTTCTAAAAATGGTTTCGTATTTGTTGTGTTGCAATCCCTTCATATTTTTTGCCACGATAAAGAGGAGCGTTGAGAGTAAATCTCTTTGTCTTGACCTGTAATTTGTTTGAAAGCCACCATATGCTCGCACTTAGTTTTCTGTGCCTTCTACAGTTATTTTGAGTAGTTCTACTACCTAATCTGTTTGGAATCTTCAGTTCATCCATAGCTATGTATAATAGTGAGTTCTTTACATTGTTGTAAACTTGTTTTTTTATCTACGGGGAGCAGCATGACCGACAAATATGAATAATGGTCAAATAATATCCAACGTTAAGCAACAATCCGCGTGGTCACTACTTGAATGGATGACCGAAAATCTACGCTCACACAAGACTATCCTGGTGCCTCAGAGAGTACCGAAAACCGTAGGTCTCCAGTGGATTAGTGCACTATGTCGCTAACTACCATAAACGGAGTTAAAGTGTCAGCCGGGTATAAAATATTCTCCGGGTATCCTCTCAAGTATTTCCCATATGCATTTTAGTTGGTATCCATAAAAATCGTATGTAATGACGTATTATTCTAGTAGACTTTTTTTCTATGTTAATAATTTATCTATTACCTGTTCCGTGTATTGTTTTAATTTCATTGCAGTTATAATTGCTGGCATATTTTATGCCAACCCCAATAGTTTAGTTTCTTTAGAATTCTCATACTGGTGTCTATTTGTTTTTTTTTATGTATTGAACACAATACACTAGCCAGCTTCATGTTTTCTCTAATCTCTCAATATGTTATTAAGGTTTGATACCCCTTTGATATATTTAGCAAATTATCTAATTTCTCTTGTTTCTTCTTTCTTAACTTTTCCATACATACTATTTTAACATTCCGCTTTTTTCTTCATATTCTTATTTTGTCTCAATTGCTTCTTTTTCTACCAATTTCTATCCTGCAGACTTTTGTCTACTTTGGTCTTCTAACGATCTTTACTATGGAGTGCTTTGGTATATTGTATCTCATACATATTTAGACTATAAAATAATCTAGTAACCTGCAACTTCTTGAATTTACATATGGCGTTGTTTCTCTTCTCATCAATACATGATGTTCAGTCCAGTGCTATCCAAGTTTCCTAAGTACCTATTTCCTTTTGTTTAGTATGTACTTCACTATTTCTACTTATTCTATCTGCTGCCATGTTTATTAGTTTTTCTGTATTCTTGCTGCTTGCATGCTGTGATTACTTATTTTCGGTCTATACATTTCTTCTCTCTCCACCCTTGTACTAAAATCTCCTATTATCATTTTTATGTTAATTTGAGATACATTTTGTATTGTGTTTAAGATTACGAAATATGTTTCAGATGGTGTCTTCTGTAGTTCGACCAGAAATAGGCTGGGGCTACTACAACGCATTCCAAAGAACAGCACGGCAACATTTTAATCCACAAAGGGAAGTTCGATATAAGACTAAAAAACTAAAATGTAGACACAACTGTCTTGTACATTCTAAGAAACTAAGAAGGTTGCTACAAACCCAAAATCTCAAAAGGATTGAGTTAACTAATGCTACGACTAACGTAGACGATTTATTTTATATGTACTAAGAAAAATACTGTTTGACTTAAGTAATGGTTCCACAATTATTATTAAATAGATGTTTTTACGATGTTTTATATTTAGTAATTTGATATGTATTTTATTGTACTTTTAAGCTTTATATTTCGTTTTTTTTCTTCATAATAATAAAGAGTTCACAGGCCTTCAGGCACATTACTTTACGATTACGATCCTGTTCATAACTGCTTTTATCCATTTCATCCCTTATTAGTTTTTCTAGGGTTAGGTTTAATATCAAAACCACTTGACAGGACCCTTTTAATTTCATGTTGATATTCTTTTGTACCAGTATCACGCTTACCAATCTTATTAATTTAGTTGGTATTTTCTCTGTGAATTCTTCTAATGTTGGGGCACCGGTTTCTTCCTCTTCCACGTTTCTTTGCCTTACATGTTTATTTCTTGATAGAAATGGCCGATTACTTGATTACTGTACTTTTGTTCTAATTCGTTTATTTCTTTTTCTTTGAACGTTCTCTTCGCTTTCCTCCGTTGTATTCTGTATTCTTCGGCGTCTTCATCCCCGTCTTTCCTCGACATCTTCAGCCTAAGTTTTTCCTCTTTCCTACAATACCTTCTTGCACTCTTCACCAAAGTAGCTTGCCTTCTTTTACTTTCCTACCGGTAGTGTTTCTTCGGCCGATGTTAGAATCACTTTTTTATTTGTGTCTATTTTTCTTCCGCATAATTTGTTTCGTTCGTTTGCCTGTATCTTCTTTCTACTCTCCTTTTGAACATGATCTGTCTTGGCGTTTCTTGGAGTAAATCTACTTTATACTTTCATTCTTTGTGTTCCATCTGCTTTGGCTGGTTGCCCACTTTCGTTTTCATTTTTAATCTGACCAGAAAATGGTGCGAGTCCATATTGCACCCCATTGGCTTTTCGCGTTCGTTTATTAATTTAGCATACTGTTCTTCGATTACAACATGATCTACCTTGTTTGTAATATTTCCATTTGGTGTTACCCATGTTCCTTTATAGATGTTCTTCTGTTTAAAATATGTGAGCATCACTCTCAAGTTTTTCGTTATTGCGAAGTTTATACGTTTTTTACCATTATCATTTCTTTCTTCATTTGCTCTGTCGCCCTATAATTGGCGTTAACTCTTCCTTTCCGTTCTAAACGTTTTCGTCTCCTTCGATTGTCATGATATCTTACTTCGCTAGAAGACATTTTTTCTTCTACTTCTTCATTTTCCTCAGTTGGTGCATGATTATGCAGAATACTAAATTTCCTGTCAGTTGTTGTGATTCTTATGTAACATACTCTCTCTGATATTGCTTCAAATTTACTTATTTTGGTTTTCTTTTTCTTGTTTACTAAGAAAAGTGCCCAACCTTCTCGTTTCGTCGCCACTGTTGGAAAATATGTAGTATTCAATTTCAGTTATTGTATTCTCTTTCTGTTTCGTCTCTTGAATAGCTATAACATCTGTCCGATATTATCTAGTTTCTATCATTAACTTTCTTATTGCGCCTTCGTAATATGTCCCTTCGACATTCCAAGTTACAAGAATTAATTTGTTTTAATTTCAGATATATCCACTTTCGAGTTTTTGTACCCATACTTTAGGGTGTCCCGATTCTTGACTTAATTCACTCGTTTTCCGCGTCCTAGCCTGATTTGTCGTCGGTGCTGTGATAGAAGTCGTGTTTAATTTGTTAGGGCTTGCCAGAGTGCGTGCTCTTTTGCATTTCCTTCATACAGTAACCCATTGACTATTAGTTCTTGATGTCCAATTTTTATGTGGTTACCCTTTGCTTTTTCGACTTTCCTATATACATATTTTTATTAAATATTGCCTTGTTCCCCAGTCTACCTTTGTTCTACCTTTGGTCCAATTCTACTTCTCTCGACTCCTAATTTTCTATTTGATAAGTCTTTACTAGTTCAGTCTTCATCCTTCATTTTCCTGAATAAACTCTTCTACTTTTTCTTTGGCGCCGTGGTAGGTTTTGATGTTCCATCCATTGATAACAAAGATATTTCTTTTCTTTTTCTGTTTTTCAATTCTATCTTTAATTGTATCTACTTCACTATAATTATTCTCTTTTCCAGTGTACTTCCCTTCTCAATAGTTTTTCCTTTACCCTTCTTATTTCTTCTCATTTTCATTATAAGGTGGTCATATTGTGAAGACTGTTTAAGTTCTAGACTTACATGGTTTCACAGCGCTAGAAAATATTATAGGTTAAAATAGGACTTCAGCCGGGAATTGAAATCCTTAGATCATACACATTTACATGGATATGACAACAGATTGTAAAGTGTGTTGTAAAGATATCACAGACAAACTATTTTTGTTCCTTCTCTTCCTAATACAAATAAATCATATCTACCCATCTTTCTCTGTACCCTTATGCAATTTACGCATGCACCCACGCGTGTTGTAGGGCGGGAAATTTAAATATGTAGTAAATGTAACTAATATAAACCAGTGCAATTATCGCAGTCTTTTAAATCTTGCGACAAAACCATTCTTGCCATTTTACAAAATTAATTATTTAGCACCCCTGTAACTGTCAAATATTTATTAAATAAATAATAAAGTAAAAAATACAGTAATCTAATATAATGTTTATTTATTTCTAAGGTTTAAATACTCTTCTAAAGTATAGAATGCATTTTCCGTTAAAAAAGTTTTGAACCATCAAACGTCTTTTCATTTATGATATTTTTCAGATTTCTAGGCAGTTTATTATACAGAGAGGTACAGCAGTATCTTGGAGACTTTTTGTATAAGCTTAAATTATAGTA